>LBNU01036637.1:2641-27774 GCA_014162995.1 Artemisia annua | reverse complement strand
ACACTCGACTCTTAAGCTGCTTCCCGTTTTACCTTCACTTGCGGAGCCCTCAATCATTGTCATAGGCACGATTTCCTCCTGCTTCCATTGGTGGTCCCTTGATGATACCCGAGTTTCCCAATTTACCTCGATTACCACCGATTTCTCATTCCAACTTACCAACAGCCAACGGCTTCACGACACTCATTCCTATAGTGGTTCCCTTTCTTCCACATTCCAAAGCAGAGGATATCGCTTTCCAACAATTTTCCTGGTGAGCTTGTGCCATAGCAGGGGTCGGGATCTACAATCCTTAGCAAAGTGGTCCTGGCTTCGCACAGTTCCTTACAGATCACACACAACTCCTTCCAATGTAGCGGATTAGATTACACCTTTTACACCAGGGTTTACTCCCTCCAGTGTTTTTCTGCTCTCCTTTGCCCATAGCATAAGCCTTGGCAGTCTCTTGCCGTTTGTTAGGCCTATCATGTCCTTTAGCATGGTCATTCCTCTTCCTCTTATCTTTCTTCCCCTTCTCAGCATTCTCCAACACTATGGAATCCACTAGACTCTGAGCTAGTGACATAGCCTCATGCAGATTTGCAGGCCTTGCTGCAATCACATCATTCCTTACAGCTAGAGGCAATCCATCAGTGTATCGCTCAATCTTGAGAGCTTCAGTCTTGACCATGTCAGGGCAAAGCAACGACAACTCCTGATATCGACGGTTGTAAGCCGTCATATCATAACCTTTCGCCTTATGACTCCAGAACTCAATCTCCAACTTCTTAACCTCATTCCTAGGGCAATAGGTCTTAACCAAAAGCTCCTTGAGTTGCCCCCAAGTCATACCATATGCAACCTCATCTCCAACAGACTTACGATAGTTATTCCACCAAGTCAACGCTTCGTCCCTAAAGGTGAATGTCGAAAACTTCACTTTCGCATTCTCAGCACAGTTACTGACGGTAAACACCGATTCAGTCTTTTCCATCCATCTCACCAAGTACACAACTCCTTCAGTTCCACAAAACTCAATAGGGCCACAAGTACGGAACTCCTTGTAGTTACAACCCGGCGATCGGACAGGTAGGGGAATCTCAGCAGAAGTATTGGAGTGATTCGATTCCGCTAAGAGAGCGGCTACACGTTGGTCCACGAGTTGGTTGATCATATCCTGATCGACCGTAGGTGTGTTGGGCGGAAAGTGATCATTGTCACCCTGAACTTCAACGTTTGGGTTTTGGGCATTGTGATTGGTGGCGTCATGGTGCTCAGGTGTGGGAGTCTCAGCATTTCGTTGAGGACGTCGTCCTCGACGACCAGTAGTAGCCTCAGCAGGGCTGTTTCGAGTAGCTCGGACAGGGTTACGTCGTGGAGCCATCAATCTGAATTCACGATACAAGTTTCCATAAGGTTCCCACAACACAGGCATAACGACCGATAGAAGAGTCAACAATCAATAGATAGAACAATCAATGGAGTACCAATCACAATTAAGCCACAACCCATAGAATATCAAAATACGAACACGAAAGGCACATTCATTCATAAGAAAAGAGTCGATACATCGTTCCACACGATAGAGTAGATAGCAACAATCCAAACGATACAATGAAAGAAGGAAAATGGAAATACAAAACGGTCGAAACAAACTAGCTTTTCTAACCAAGGACCACTCGGTTTAGAAAGCGAAACGACATCATCCGATAAACACTCTAGCCACGCTGCTGACGAAGCACTCGGAGCTCGTCCTGCATACTCTTCACCTCTCTCCACACAGAGGCGATCTCAACACTATAGATCTCCTGATCTCTCTTGAGGTCAGCAACCTCTCTCTCCAGGTCTGCTGATCTCCGCCACAGTTTCCTATCCGCATCCCTCGCGGTCAGGAAACCTCTCTGTAGCAACTCCAACTGATCTCTCACAGCCGACAAATCTACTATCAAATGCCTGATCCTACCTAACACAAAACCCATATCGTCTCTCAAGTCATCTATCGTCCTAGCAGACTCATCTCCCAACTGCACAACCAACTCCCTAATCCTAGTCCCATGTGCCAACAATCTCTCCCAAATACGACCAATCTCTCCATGTTCTGCCGCCTCAGACGACACAACTGACGGCACATCTGACCCAGGTGAGAGGGGAGGTACATCCATCTCAGCGGGTGGTGGAACAAAGGGTAAGGGTGAAAAAGGCGGTGAATCCGGCTCATCCGAATGGACAGAATGAGCGGGGCTCTGAGCTGGATCAACAGCATCATCAGGTACATCCTCCTCCTCCTCAGGAGGGTCAACATCCTCATCCTCCTCCTCCTCCTCGGGAGGGTCTACATCCTCATCCTCCTCCTCCTCCTCCTCGGGAGGGTCTACATCCTCGTCCTCCTCCTCCTCCTCCTCGGGAGGGTCTACATCCTCGTCCTCCTCAGAGTAGGACTCTCTAATCCTACGCCTCTGAGAGGGCGAACCAATAGGTGATGAAGTCGGCGATCTCGAACGGCGACATAATAAAGAGGTAGGTGACGATGACAGGAAAGAGTGAGCATGAAGCCGAATAGGCGGTGATAAAGGTCGTACCGACATACGAGCTGTAGTGCGATAAGGAAATCGCGGAGTCTGAGCTCGTGCCAGCACCTGATGTAAGGTAAGCTGTCGCGAAGAGCTGGGATAATCAGCTGATGAAGCAGGTAGCTGAGCAACAGGTGAAACATGTGGGCCTGAAGTGGCCGATGATGATGAAGCGATAGCAGAATCTCGGACGATCATATAGGGATCATCTCGAGCTGGAAGACCCTGAGTCCGTGCTGGTCCAAAAGGATCAACAAGGATACTCTCGAATACATCAGCGATAGGCGAAGGCATGTCTGTGACAACGGTATAGGGATAGGTGTAAGAGTTTCAAAATGAATCGAACGCACATCTAATCGTAAAGCTCAACGATATAGTTTCTAAAATCAAAATACCGCATTATTCTAATCACGCATAAAATCGTAAAACCGCTTAACTCAATATTCAAACAATATCCCCATACGTATATATATCATGTCAATCAATAAATCAAATCATCGCAATAATCATAGTGTAAAATTCCAATCTCAACTTAAGTTCTCGCATCTATCTCAAATAATCATCTCATAAATTCATATCGTTCAAAACTTATCTTAAATGAAGACTTCGGCTTGGCAGCTGGCAGGCGTTGGTCGAGGATCGATGTTTATACAAGAAAATGGTTATAGTTTAGGTTTAGTATGTACCTAGTTCTCTATAACCTTGGCTCTGAATACCAATCTGTAACACCCCCAAATTTCGTACAGCGGAAGACTTACAAGCTTTCGGGGTGCTACGGGGAATTGGTATCATCACAAGAATAGATAACAAGATATCATAGATGCAAATGTAAACAAGGTCAACGTAAGGTTAAAGTTTACATTCATCCAAAATCTTTTAAAAGGAAAGCCCATAGTTAATAAAAGTAAATAGGTCCAAAATAAAAATATCAGAGTTCCATCGATGTCTCAACCCAAGCCAAGATCCAAGCAGCATAACCGTTGTCCAAGTAGTGAAAGCAAGCTTCTAATTACCTGAGAAATACATGCTTAAAAAGGTCAGCTTTCGCTGGTGAGTTCATAGGTTTAAATCAAAATCAATACGGGACCTGAAGGATTTAAGCGCTATGTGTAACTAGAGTAGGGATAGACTCACAATCACAATATCAATCACAATCTCAATCTCAATCTCAATCAATCAATCAATCGTTTATCATCTTAGGAAAGATGAATGGTCATGGTGAGCAGGCCTCTCAGCGGTCACTAGTCAGGCTACAGCAAGGAACCACCCAAGACTGCCCCAAATCTAGGCCGCGATAGCGTCTATTCCAAACTAGGGTCAAACGCCCTAGCTCTAGGTCAACGACTACCTCCATCTACCCTAAAACTAGTCCACACAATAGCAAAAAGAAACAGTAGCAGGTCCAAGAAAAACAGTAGCATGTATTCTCCCCCAATTTAGGAAAACCATTAAAATGATTAAAATACGAGTAAAAGTGGGGCTATGAAACTCACCTCAAATGTCGTAAGCACAAATCAAGATAGATATGTAATAGCAAAAGAAAGCAAGGCTAAGACTTCACAGCAACTATGACTCGGCACGACCTATACATATTAGAGCTCACTTACGATATAACTTTCTCGAAATCGATTACTTCCCGTAACTCCCGAGTATTTTCCGTTTATTTATCCAAAAGAAAATATTCTTTAAAAGGTTTTATCCTTTGCTTGGTATCGTTCGGTATCGCTTGGTGTGGGTACTAGAGACAAAGTCTCGACTCAAAGAATTCACGCCAATAAGTTCATCCAATCATATCATATACGCATAACCAAAATGAAATCTCTCAACAACACATATCACGGAAATCAAGTAGTACACATAACACGTAGTAGCATATAAATCATATAAGAAGTCATCAATTAGCACGCAAAAGTCAAGGTCAAATGATATGACCTCATGGATCGATAAGTCATCGCATAAATGGTCGACGGCTTATTAAATTCGTCAACTCAATAAGTCCAACCATTTGTCGATTTACTTATTACCCCTTTAAGTTATATCATTAGTTTTTCGTCAACATGACCACTTAATATCCTTATCGGGCTCCTATTGGGCTCGTCAGTCCAATAGGTCCAATAACAATATTAATGACCCGTTATCGATAAATAAATCCGTAACTTACTCAAAATAAGGTCAAATATACATTACCAAAGAAATAATAAGCCTTGGACTTGCTTAGCGTGTGCTCGTGTAGGAGGAGATAAGAGCTCATAGAATTGGAGAGATATGTATGCCACTCCATGAGTTATTAGGAATACACCCTTCATCCACACAATTAATACACATACCAATTAACCGGTAAAAGATAGTTAGGGAGTAAGGAAGTCTAAGTAAACACATTTGTCTCCATATAAGTTTTCACAACCACAATAGTTTAGTTATTTTATTTTCATTTGCAATAGTAGTTTTTGGGTTAGTTGACTAGCGACTAATTCCGCCCACTCCTTCAAAAACCGAGATTTTACTTGCTTTCTAAAAAATATAAAAATACAAAAAGAATCTTCCTTCACCCTTAAACCTTTTAGAGTAGTTTTTCTAACCTAACGAACACTATTCCCTGTGAGAGAACGATCAATCCCCCGTACTTACCACTACACTATACTACATCGGTCAGGTACACTGCCTGGTGGGGTTGTAAGCCTCTTGAGGTCCCTTGAGAGGTAAAACCTGTTGTAAGGTCACAAAACCACGCATCAAGTTTTTGGCGCCGCTGCCGGGGAATAGTTATTGTTTAGGTAGAATTTTTATTTTATTAGGTCTAGTCACTAGATTCCTTTCTAGTGAGATTTTTATTTTATTTTTCTAGGGTTTCTTTAGTCTATCTTATTTCTTTGTGCTTTTGTTCGTAGTGCTTCTTCATGAGTAATATTGATTGTTCGATCTCTGTTATTCGTGTTTTCCACCGTAGGAATTTTCAGCTGCCCAACCTGCCCCTATTGTTGAAAACAGAAACCCACCAAACCCACCACCCGATCATCACCTTGACAACCATTCCGATATGGACGAATCTGACCATGACACCGACCATGAAAATGGCCCGTTTTACTACTCGTCGGATTCCGATGAGGATCTAGGGGATGGGGAAGTAGTAGATGACCCTGAAGGAGAAGAAAGAGCCAACCCTCTAAATTATGTTGACCCTAGAACAAAAATTGAGAAAGATAGTTTGTTTAACATGCAATTCCCTTGCAAGATTGGATTTAGAAGCTTTGATGCCTACCTTAACTCATCTTTGCCAATGAACATAATCTCGCGTGCTGAATACAATAAAATCATGGTAAAGGAGTTAGAATATCAAGGAGAAAATATAGTTGCTAGGGCTAAGACGTTGCATGTGTTTGTAGGGAGCTTTGCTTATCAAACAGACTTTATGGTGATNAGTTTGTTTAACATGCAATTCCCTTGCAAGATTGGATTTAGAAGCTTTGATGCCTACCTTAACTCATCTTTGCCAATGAACATAATCTCGCGTGCTGAATACAATAAAATCATGGTAAAGGAGTTAGAATATCAAGGAGAAAATATAGTTGCTAGGGCTAAGACGTTGCATGTGTTTGTAGGGAGCTTTGCTTATCAAACAGACTTTATGGTGATGGAAGACCTAGAGGAGTTTGTTGATGGTAGCTTAACCCAAGTTGTATTCAGGAAGCCCTTCAAAAGGTTAACCAACTTAGACGAAAAACTAATGGAAGGGTTAGTTACATTCTCAGATGGAAATGAGGACTTTGTTTATCAAATGCCCCGCGCACACCCTAGGTATAAAAACTTTTCTGTTGAGAAATGTAATAGGTTCCCACCCTACGGTATATTGAGTGAGAACGATATTAGGAAGGGACTTAAGTACCCCCATGAAAAGAATAAGAGATATTATCGCGGATGTTTAGAGCTTAATGATGATTATAAGAAGGATGAGGCGACAATTAGGTGGCTCACGCTTGGAATAGACTCTGCTGCGGCCTAGATCCGGGGCAGTAACGGGTGGTTCCTTGTTGTGACCTGGCTAGTGACCGTTGATTCATCTTTCCTAAGATGATAAATTATTGATTGAGATTGAGATTGAGATTATGATCGTGATGTCTATACCTGCCTCTAGTCACATATAGCACTTAAACTCTTCAGGTCCATAACTGTTTTTATAACTTAAACTCTATGGACTCACCAGCGTAAGCTGACCTTTAGCGTGTATTCTCAGGTTTAAGGCGATAGCTCACTATTTGAAGGCGCTTGGCAAGGGGCATGGTCATAGGCGACTCTGATGAATATATATGGGACCGCTTTCATTATTTCATGGGCCTATTTCCGCACTATTTTATATCATGTAAACTTTATGCTTTACATAACAGTTTTTATTCCAAATAAATGAAATAAAAACCATTCTTTGTTCCTTGTGTTGTGATACCGATTTCGTAGCACCCCAATGCATGTATGCTTCCGCTAGACCCGAATTTTGGGGGTGTTACAGATTGGTATCAGAGCCTAGGTTATAGAGAATTGGGCATTTTAAAAACCCAAACTATAACCACTTTTGTGAAAACTAAACCCTATGACCGCTACGTGCCTGCCTGCCAAGCCGATGCCTCTCATGAGATTTTGCTTGAGGATTTAGTTGATTAGATAACTGAGAATACATTGGATAAGATATTGAATGACATGATTGATGATAAGTTTGATGAGATATTTTGATGGTATATGTGATGAATTGTTTTTGATATAATTGCTGGGTTTGAGTATATAATCATTTTAGTGTGTGCCTTACTTTTGGATATTTCATATCCGCCTATCTTAACTATTCACAATGAGCATTTCCATATGCTTATGCAAGTACCGCATCTATCACTGAGTTACGCTATTTCCTTGCGTAATCTCATTATTGAATGTTGATTTTGCACACTAGTCGTAGTATTGGGAATGATTTTGGGATATAAAGGACATATTACTAGCGTAACTAGGCTGAGTGTTTCAAAATTCATTGAACCTCGGGTGAATGTAGCCTGATCACCTACATTCAACCAGGGACAGTTGGACATAGCCTGATGACCTATGTCCGGCTCAGAGGTGAATTTTGTGATACTTAGGGTAGTTATAAAAGCATTATGTTCGGGTTAGAGTTGCCTTTAGGAATGATAAGTTTGCGTGCACACACAAGTATTGAACATAACACCTAAGCCTGCACATGCACACGACACAATGGCATCGCAACACCGCATGAATCGTATTGCTTCTGAAACCACTAAACCCTCGTTTATGTGGAATTCCTGTTTGTCGCCATTGGGCGTAGTTCGCATTGGGTCGGGTTAGACCCGATTGACATCATTTGAATCCGAGTTGCTTATCTTCATAAGCCTCACCGATTTTATTGGAATTATTGGATTTGGTTTAGACTATCGTTTGGATTCGATTTTGGTTATGTTTGGAATTGATTTTGGTTACGTTTTGATATGATTTCTGGTTTCGTTTTGATTTGATTTCCGGTTACGTCTTGAGTTGACTTTTGGCTATTTTGGGATTTGGTTTTGACCATTGTGAATTTGATTTTGGCCACGTTTGAATTTGATTCCGGCTACGTTGGATTTGATTTTGGATACGTTGGATTTAAATTTTTTGCTTCATTTTGATTTGATTTCCGACTATGTCTTGATTTGACTCTCGGACATTTATGAATTTGGTCTCCACTATTTTGGATTGGATTTTGACTATTTTCTTATGATTTTGGACCTTGTTCCAAATTTGGATTTGGCATTTAGCCTCGTTTATTTGGCGATCTAGTCGCAGCCGCCTCTACCTCAAGCCTTGTGCTCAATTGATGCGTTTTCTTGACCAATGATGTTTATTTTCTTAATCGATGATATTCACTTCCTTAATCGATGATATTCATTATTTTAATCGATGTTATTCATTTTCTTAATCGAGGATGTTCATTTTCTCAATCGACGCGATTCAATCAATGTTGTTTTATCGACGATGTTCATTTGAGGTTGTACTTTCCACCTCTAATATAAGTATCGTGCTGAGTCAATCGACTCCAACCGATTGCTAGTAGTAATCAACCTTCTCTTACAGAGTTGTACTCCGAACTTGTTAAATCCCTCAATCAGCAAAGATTCCGTGCTTAACAGAATTCTTAAGATTTTGAGAGGTAACCTGAATCACGATCCTTGGGACAACCACCTATCCTTCCCTCGTCCCTCGAAAATACCAATTATCTTTGCTCCTCTCTTATTGGATAGTGAAACTGCCTTGAAATTAATTTACAAAATGTTGCCATCTTACAAGATGTTTTACTACTTCACAAAAATCAAAATTTTGATTCTACCACTGCTTGATAAAGGAGAATTGCTTTCCTTGTTATCTCACAAACCACTTTACAAAATTGTTTTCACAAAACGATTTTATAAAATATTTTTAGTTACCATGTTACAATAATATAGAATCAAATGCAACCTTGCTACTATCCTAAATATCAAAATTTTGACCTAACTATCATTTTATAAATGGTGAAATGATTTCTTGATACCCTGTAAGTTATTTTACAAATAGCTTAATAAGACGATTTCATAAAGCGTTTTGCTACCTTGCTACAATGTTATGAAATCAAACTGAAAATCGAGGTTTTGACCTTCCTACAATTTATAAACAACGGGTTGTTTTCCTATTATTCTAATAGCCGTTTCACAATTCCTTTTTCGGTTTCTATTCTATTGCTATATCATGAGCTAGACCTCGGGAACGAATTCCGACTTCTACCTGAGTAATTGTTTATAATCCTAGTTAACTTGTTTACCTCCTGCTAGCCAGCGAAACGAAAAATATGGACAACCTTACTCGTCTATACGTGAAGAAGATCGATGTGCATCACATAGTGCTGATTTCTATTCTTTCAGATTGAGACAATCGTCTCACACTCACATTTTATCAACCCCTTCCAAAGGCCATGAGAACATATTTCGTATCTAATTAATCGAATTTGGCAATAGTTGGGATAGACACCTCCTGTTGGTCAATTTCCCTCCTACCTACTATTTCAGTATTTCAACGGCACTGCAAAAGACCCTCTATGGTCGCAAGTGCCAATCGCCGACTTGTTGGATAAAGATGGAGATACCCGACTTCCTGACTATGAACCTGTTCATGTGACTACCAAGGAGATTGTTCGAAGTCGAAATGGAGAAGTAAGCTGCTCGCGAATTGTTAGAAACCCTGAAGATGAAAATCTCTTAAAACCTTGTTGAGAGACTTATCAAAATCATGAATTCTTGTCGTAATTGATCCTTTTAGATTCTTGCTAGAGTCAGATTGGTAGTTCACAGATTTGAGCTACCGTCGGAACTCAATTGCATTCCCGACATTTCACATGCGAAATTTGAAGAAACGACTTGCCAATGAGGCAGTTGTCATTCCTCTTGGAGAAATTTTTTAATCCTATAATGTCCAAACCTTGTTGACCTATTGGAATCTTGAACTTTGGAATTAAACGACTTTCATAAAGTTGCATCGCTATCGACAAAGCTCGTCGAAACTTGCTAAAAGATCTTAACTCACGTAGGAGACGTGAAGGCGAATCCTCGTGCGTATATGTTCATTCTTTCAGACCTTATCAGGTGACTTGGAATGAATCGTGAGGACACGATTCTTTTTAAGGAGGTGAGGCTGTGACAACCCGCAAAAATCCTTACAAGTTCTTTTTGGAGGAACGATCATTTATTTTGAGTTTGGTATTGTTTGTGAGAAACTAGACGTATTTATAATCATTCTTATCGGAAATATTATTCGGAACGCGTTGGTGTAATTCCCGTGTCATGAATCTATCGTTTAATAGTTGAAATGAGCTCCGAGCTTTATCTCGTAATAGATTTGATAAATTACATGAACAGTCCTTGCGAAAGTTACAACCACCCTATCCTAAACTTTGTAATAATTACCCATTGGTCCTTGTGATTTATACACTCTACTCACCCTATATATATATACCCCTTTATAATTTTTCTAGGGTTTGGGGAACCTCTCTCTCTCTTTCTCCTTTTGCAGCCGACACACTCACTCATCTCTCTCACTTTCTCCGGCCACATTTCCGGCCACCACACCTCCACCGCCGAGCGTCGCCACACACCGCCACCACCATCATGTGTATCTTTTCACCTGCTTTATATTGATATAACCCACGCGCTACCAAAATCACCCTAACACCATTTTCAGTCAAGATCTAGGCTCGAGTCACCACAACATCAACTCTCCCTTTCGTGCTGCTTGATAACCGTATATCTAGGTGGGTTTATCTCACCCATTCTGAGATGTTGGTGCCTCGAATCAATCCTCAAACCCACGGGTTCGAGGAATCCATATCAATAACGAACAACAATAATGAAAACAAGAATAATATCTAGGGTATCCTCATTTTAGTCTTGGGTTTTGTTTGGTTCGAAGGTTTGTTTGTCTATTTGCTTGGTGGTTCGAGTTGTACTCGAAGAGAACACACCTGCCTTCATCTCCTTCCTCTCTTGTTGGTAAGCCGACCCACAGATCCGTTTTGTTATCGTGTGTTTTGTTAAACCGATTTATTAAATTTTGTTATATGTTTTCGTGGATCTAAACCTACAATAAAAATGGATTAATAAGTTTTGTGGAATGGAAACCTGGATTATAAACAGATTTGAAACATGTTTAAACAAGATAATTATTAATAAGTGTGGTAAGAAATGAGTTATGGTGTTTGTTTGTTTGATTCTGATTGATCTCGGAACGGGTTATACCCGACTAAAGTTTTGAGTTGTGACCCATTTTAGTCATGAATTTGGATTTGGAATTTGGCTCGGATGATGATCTTGAGTTGTTGACCTTTGAGTTCCTGTTGTTATTGATGTTGTAATCGAGTTGTGGAGTCGCGGGTTTTACTTTAGTAGTCTTGTTTGCCTCGTTTTGATGAACAGAACACCACGTAGGTGTTTTAGTCACGGGTAGTCTTTTTACATTTCGGTCTCGGTCTAGCCGCAAACATCACAACGTGTTTTACTTGGTTCGGGTTTAATGATGTTGCTTATAAAGTTTTGCTTATTTTGGATAATTGATTCATTTCGGGTTTAAGAGTTGTTGGTTCTATTAAAACTAAATGAAAACTTGAGATTTTGACTAACATGTTTGTTTGTTTTGTCGAGGTATAGTTTGGTAAGTTCGGATATGTTTCGATTTATTTTATATTGGATAATACGGACACATAACGGACTAAAATATTTTTGGTTGTTGAAGTAAATTTGAATACGGATTATAACTTGACATTGGACATGTAATGGATTTTTATGGTTCGGGCAATTATTGGACTTAAATCGATACTCATTAGACATTGGACATTTTAGACTTATTGACTTGAAACGAATACAATATATTAGACTCGTGACGAATTTAATATATTTGATTCGCAACGAATATTGTTAGCATTATATTTTTTATTATGAATTGTCGGTCATTATATTCTTAAAACGTGTAATAGGTTGCGTTAGAAAGTAGTTTCATAAGTTATATGTTCAGTTATCATAAACTAGAAAGTCTAAGGGCCAAACATGTAATATCAAAAGCCCTAGACTTGTAAGCACTATATAANTAAATCGATACTCATTGGACATTGGACATTTTAGACTTATTGACTTGAAACGAATACAATATATTAGACTCGTGACGAATTTAATATATTTGATTCGCAACGAATATACAATAAGTAAATGATGTCTAATAACTAACGAGTACTTCTATTAAACATTGTTTGAGAAAGTTGATTTAATTAAGTCACATTGACTTGGAAAAGTTGTATAAATGGACGCGTCATGCCGAAATTTATAAACTTTTCTAAACTTACATTTTAATTTCCAAACTTACATTTTTATTTCTAAACCTTCTTAAGATTATTTTTATAAAACCCGACAAAGAATTTAAAATGAATAGTTTTATTTAATCTATAAAACCCTTTCATACTTGAATTATTAACTTGTGACTTTTTATAAAACGTATTGGACTATTTTAAACCATTTGGGATTATGGGGTAAATACCGAAACTTATCGATTGACCTATTTTATATTAAAGAGTTAGTAGTTGTCATTTTCTAGATTTTCTTCGATTAACTTGAGTTTTAGTTAATATCTATCAATTATGTCGACGTTTATTCTTCTTTGGCGAGAGTTGTATGTCGACGTTTATTCTTCTTTGGCGTGAGTTGCATGTCGATGTCTTGTTCATTTGGCGTGAGTTTTATGTTGACGTCTTTTCCTTTTGGGTGAGTTGTATCTTGAGTCTATGTCTTCTTACCACACCACACGAAACATAAAGCTTTCTTACGAAACATTGATACTTAACTTTTTATAAGTAATGATTTGAGTAATCCACGAAAACTATGACACGTCGTCTTTTATAGACTTTATTATTGTACGAACTATATTTTGAGATAATCGTATGCGTACTAGGATGTACCCTCGTGTTCGTACTACTTGGTGCCGTCGTGCCAATCTTTTGGATATCGTTTTGGTTAGCTCTAGATGCCAAGTTGTGTTGGTCGTGATCTTTGCATTGCTGTGGCTAAGGTGAGTTCATAGCCCCCTTTCTTTTAAACAGTTTTTATAACTATTTTTGGGGAGAATACATGCTCTTTTAACTAAACTCAATGATTGTTTATCTGATTACGTGAACGGTTTGATTAAGATTTGATTGATTGATAGATTTGATTGATTGATTGATTTACCGATATACTTGATTTGATATTCGAATGCGTTATGTGTTTACCTGGTTTATATATGAGAGCTTCCTAGCTCAAACCATTTTCTTGGACCTGCTACTACTTGGTTTTGCTACATGTGTTGGCTAGATAAGGTTAGACGGAAGTAGAGTTGACCTAGAGCTAGGGCGCTTTGACCCTAGTTTGGAATAGACTCTGCTGCGGCCTAGATCCGGGGCAGTAACGGGTGGTTCCTTGTTGTGACCTGGCTAGTGACCGTTGATTCATCTTTCCTAAGATGATAAATTATTGATTGAGATTGAGATTGAGATTGAGATTATGATCGTGATGTCTATACCTGCCTCTAGTCACCTATAGCACTTAAACTCTTCAGGTCCATAACTGTTTTTATAACTTAAACCCTATGGACTCACCAGCGTAAGCTGACCTTTAGCGTGTATTCTCAGGTTTAAGGCGATAGCTCACTATTTGAAGGCGCTTGGCAAGGGGCATGGTCATAGGCGACTCTGATGAATATATTTGGGACCGCTTTCATTATTTCATGGGCCTATTTCCGCACTATTTTATATCATGTAAACTTTATGCTTTACATAACAGTTTTTATTCCAAATAAATGAAATAAAAACCATTCTTTGTTCCTTGTGTTGTGATACCGATTTCGTAGCACCCCAATGCATGTAAGCTTCCGCTAGACCCGAATTTTGGGGGTGTTACAGTAGGGCAAGAGTGTATGAAAAAAAAATCGAAAAATCAAGAAAAATACAAAAAAAAAAATGTGAAAAAGAAGTAGAAAAAAACATACGGACTACCATCCCGTTTCCTTTTATGTTTCTTTTTAGTTTTTGTTATTTCAGTTTTAGCTTAAGATTGAGTCGAGTCTTGACTTAGCAACGGTGTATAATGCATGTATTTGATCATGATAATTAACTCGCCACCATTAAAATACCCTTTATTCCAACCAAACCGTGTTTATCATATCCCTAAACCTTACGTTACAACCCTTTGGAAAGCCCTCTTTGATAGTTTATCTTAGGTGCTTACGCCTAGTGGAAGAGTAATTGATCCTCTCCCAAGCCTATGGTAATCTATTTGCTATGACAGGTAGTGAGTGATATTTTCCGTTTTCATTTATGAGATATAATTCTATGACATTTGAGAGATGAGAGTATCCAAACACTATTTGTGAGGTGCTAGTGTATGATTTCCGTGCTTGTTATGATTAGGGTCGAATGACTATTTGTTGTAATTACTTTTATATTTGTGTTAAATGACCCCTAACTCATATTTTGATTGGAATAAAAGCTCATTTGCTTGAGGACAAGCAAATCTCATGTGTAAGGGTATTTGATGAGACGAAAAGTGTTACCGTTTTATGGGGTCATTTAAGCCCTAATTCGAGTAAATGTGATCAAATAATGCCCTAAATCGTTCCTTTTATCATTTTAGATACTTTTGAGAAGAATTCTGGAAAACATGCATATTTGGACGTTTTTGGAGCATAAAAGTGAAGAAAACGACAAAGTCTCAAAAGAAGCTGAATTTCTACCTGACGGCGTCAGAGTCACAACGTGACGCCGTCAGCCAACATTGACAAAGGAGTGAAACTACTTTACACTTGACGGGCCAGAAAGATTTTGGAACATTTACACCTGACGCCGACAGGTGTTAAATGAGGTAGGCCGTCAGGTTATGAGCTAAAGAGTGATGGCCCAGAAGGAATTAGAGCGTGACGGCGTCAAAGTAGATCTAGGCCATCCGAGAACCCTAGTGGCGGCGAGCTGACGGCGTCAGACTCTATAACCTGACGCCGTCAGACTGTATTTTATATATATACTTTTCTATTTTTCCTTCATTAGTGTGGAACTTTTGGTACAACTTAGGGCAAAACCCTAAAGTCGATTTTGCTGTAATTTTAAGGGTTTTTTCCACCCTTGGAACCCTCATGTTCAATTGAAGATAAATCCCCACTTAATTTAATCAACATGTCTATGTGTTAATTAATCATATCTTTTGCTTGTCTTTCAATTAACATGCTAGGCTAAATTCTTCTTGTGTTTGCTTAGATCTAATGAAACCTAACTATTAATTATTGGTTGATTGGTGTGTTATTACTTGTTTGGGTGATTGTTCCATCGATGTTAGGCTCAAGAAAACTGGCGATGCTCCTATATGGTAATACGCTTGAACGTCTTGGGAAACATGTAGCCAAGGCATACTAGACTATTAAGGTAGTATTTAACGCATGAGCCACTGTTTACAATCCCTATGATTATGTAGTGCATGTTGTAGGAGGAGATAAGAGCTCATAGAATTGGAGAGATATGTATGCCACTCCATGAGTTATTAGGAATAAACCCTTCATCCACACAATTAATACACATACCAATTAACCGGTAAAAGATAGTTAGGGAGTAAGGAAGTCTAAGTAAACACATTTGTCTCCATATAAGTTTTCACAACCACAATAGTTTAGTTATTTTATTTTCATTTGCAATAGTAGTTTTTGGGTTAGTTGACTAGCAACTAATTCCGCCCACTCCTTCAAAAACCGAGATTTTACTTGCTTTCTAAAAAATATAAAAATACAAAAAGAATCTTCCTTCACCCTTAGACNACATGTCTATGTGTTAATTAATCATATCTTTTGCTTGTCTTTCAATTAACATGCTAGGCTAAATTCTTCTTGTGTTTGCTTAGATCTAATGAAACCTAACTATTAATTATTGGTTGATTGGTGTGTTATTACTTGTTTGGGTGATTGTTCCATCGATGTTAGGCTCAAGAAAACTGGCGATGCTCCTATATGGTAATACGCTTGAACGTCTTGGGAAACATGTAGCCAAGGCATACTAGACTATTAAGGTAGTATTTAACGCATGAGCCACTGTTTACAATCCCTATGATTATGTAGTGCATGTTGTAGGAGGAGATAAGAGCTCATAGAATTGGAGAGATATGTATGCCACTCCATGAGTTATTAGGAATACACCCTTCATCCACACAATTAATACACATACCAATTAACCGGTAAAAGATAGTTAGAGAGTAAGGAAGTCTAAGTAAGCACATTTGTCTCCATATAAGTTTTCACAACCACAATAGTTTAGTTATTTTATTTTCATTTGCAATAGTAGTTTTTGGGTTAGTTGACTAGCAACTAATTCCGCCCACTCCTTCAAAAACCGAGATTTTACTTGCTTTCTAAAAAATATAAAAATACAAAAAGAATCTTCCTTCACCCTTAGACCTTTTAGAGTAGTTTTTCTAACCTAACGAACACTATTCCCTGTGAGAGATCGATCAATCCCCCGTACTTACCCCTACACTATACTACATCGGTCAGGTACACTGCCTGGTGGGGTTGTAAGCCTCTTGAGATCCCTTGAGAGGTAAAACCTGTTGTAAGGTCACAAATCCATGCATCATAACCCAAGACTGTAGGTCCCCGGAAACTAGGACATACCCAGGAATCATGATACCCAACCAACATGGAGGAGTAGGACACTACCAAGACCAGTGCCCGTACAAACTAGTTGAGATTGTTAATGGGAAACACATGAACTAGAAGAAGAGGAACCCACCTGGGATGTTACTGAGCCGTCCTGATGAAGTCTAGGATCTAGTAGTTAATCTCTTTTCCTTAGACCTTGTACCGAACTAAGTTATGTTATCTCTAATATTCGGATCCTTTGTAACCAAAGATTTCTTTCTACCTATTAAGCAACTCGTTGTAGTATTTTCATCCGTTATGATTACATTTTATTCTCCTGATTTATCACGGAAACCAATAAGACTGTCGTCCCTACTAGAAACCATATATCCTCTTTCCACCCTAAATCGCCTCTACCTTAAGACCTTATGGAATAACCTGAACCACTACTTAGAAACACATGATCCCTTAATCACCCCCTAGGAATACCGGATGTCTGATTCCTACCCTCTTATAAATAATACACTGCGCCCCATAAAAATGTTTTACTACCATACTAAAAATCAAAATTTTACCTTACTATTCTTTTATAAACAATAAATCGTTTTTCTTCCAAACGTCATATAAATTGTTTTACAAACTATTTCACAAGCGAATTTATAAAAATCGATGTTTTGTAACCATATCATAAACTAGCCTACCATTTTGCAACTAACAAATTGTTTTCTATAAACCATTTTACAAATCAATTTAAAAAAAAATATATATATTGTACAAATCGTTTCGTTGACCAATTACTTTTATAAAAATCGTTTTTATAAACAAAATAACCAATAATTTTCTTTCGGAAATAGACTAAACCTTAAGAGAGAATCCCACATCTCTGTCAGGAAACCGCAATCCATCCAGCCTTAACCCCGTTTCCCCTCTAAACCGGTTACCTATTCCTTCTCTGCGATTAGATTCCCTTACTTATAACCTAGGAAGACACCTCATCCGATTCGCTCATTCATCCTAAACCGCTAGCACGACCATTTAAGCCTTGATACATTCTGATATTGCCCGAGTAAATTAATTGTAAGATTCACCTGATGTTTAGCAACCAAACCCTACCCAGCATCGAAGACTAGACTCCGTCTTTAAACTTTTAAAACCTCATATAAATACCATACCCAACCACATCCTCACTTTTGATGATTTCATTTTCAAGAATCTTCCTTAAAAACGCGTTTATATCAACTACAAAATATTTTTCCGATACAATCATTTTGTAAAAAAAAAAAAAAAACAACTTTTTAGGGTTAAAATTTTATCAAAGCTTTTACATGTTAAAGAGTGACTTTGTGTTAATTTTTGTAAAAATATTTTATTCGCACTATGCTAAAAAACCACTTTATTAAATCATATGCCTATTTTAGTCAAACCATATCAACTTTTGTTTAAACATTGATTTCTATGAAATTTCCTTATTTATACCATGATTAAAACCTTGTTCCACTATACTTTGTATTTTTCGGAGTTGTACTAATTTACCCGGCTGTANTATGCTAAAAAACCACTTTATTAAATCATATGCCTATTTTAGTCAAACCGTATCAACTTTTGTTTAAACATTGATTTCTATGAAATTTCCTTATTTATACCATGATTAAAACCTTGTTCCACTATACTTTGTATTTTTCGGAGTTGTACTAATTTACCCGGCTGTAAACTTCAAACAAAGAAAAAGTGTCTTTTACATCCATTGATTTAGTCAAATTCGTATAAACGCTTACTCAAGTGAAGATTTCGGAGAAAACTATTACCAATACCTTAATCGGAAAACGCACAAACCGCAGGACAAATCCTAGGATCAGATCTCGGAGACCAATACCACCCATACCTACCGACCGACATATTTTAGATCGACTATCGCATCGTGCCATACCTTAGCATCACTTCTCGTAGTTCAACATTTCCAATCGTCCTATTCGATAAGATTTTCACACTAATGGAACGTGTGAATTAATTAATCAATTACTCTAGAAACGCCGTACCCCTTCGAAGTTTTGGAGAGACTTAGAACATTTTCGAACGTGACATCATTTCCGCCTTGAGAATGATAGGAGGTCGCATCTGACCAAAAGACCCTTAACTCTCATCTGCTATAAGGCAAAACCAATCCGATTCGTGCCAAATAGTTACGACTACCCATGAACCTCAACCAAACCTAAACAAATCCTAAGGAATCGAACTAGCTGACGGAAAGGCTAGTATCCCTTAACAATTCTAAGGTTGTACCTTACTCCCACTTAACCAACTCTAAGACATATGTTGAATCTATTTAAACATTGAAAGTTGTGACATTGTTCCTAAATTATACATAGCCTGATCACCTATGTCTAATTCAGGAGGAATAATGTTATGTTGGGAGTAGTCAGTTATAAACATCGATACCAACAAATTGATTCATCGTCTACAAAAGCTGAATTTCAGCAACTCTCTTCCTACATTCCTAAAATTCTCATCCGAAACCCTTATTGTTAAAATCTATAGCTAACGAAATCCTTTGTTTAACGGGTAGGTTACCCCACGGNTTACTACACTCTAAAAACTTTCCAACTCAAATCACAAAACACTTTCATTCTTTTCTCTTTTGCTCACTGTCGAAGATCAAGAAGTCTACACAAGATATTTAAGTTGTTTCCTAGTCTTTGGGTTGATATTTTGGATCGTGTTACTCGTCTCTCGTACCATTTCTCGCTCGTGACTCCTCACCTCCTAGTCGGTGTTGTAAGTCTACTCGAACTCATTTTCTTTCTTTCGTTTTCTTGTTTTTCACTTAGCATGCATTTAAACTTAATAAAACTCAAAAACTAAAACATGTTTAAAACTCACAAAGTACTTTAGAATCGACTCGATATCTTTCTATCTATACGTATAATATGTATATATTTTGCTATAACTCGAATCTTTATACTAAACTAAACCAAGATGTCGAAACATGCAAGTTTTTAACGATAAATACTAATCTAAATTAATACAATCCTAAGCTCATTCAACGGTTTTCTATAAATCCTAAAAACATGTTTTGGGACTAAACTGGGCTAACAAGCCCAAGAGAAACCCATGTATATTTTCAAAAACTGAAAATAAATTTCGAAATACTTTGAAACAAAACTGATTTTAAGAGACTTTTTTAAATTAAAAATGATAACTTTTATACAAATAAAAGATAACTTTTCGAAACTAAAGTTTGGATCAATTTTGCAAAATATTTTCGTTAAAGGACTAAAAAGTGTCAAAACTATGAAAGTTTCGGACTAAAACTAAAACAGTAAGCTTTTGATATAAACCAAGGGTATAAACTGACATTTTGAGAAAGATAACGTAAAAAGTGTAAAAATACTATTTTGGACTAAAAATGTAATTATTTTAACATAAAGGCTAAAAGTATAACTTTCGACATAATTAAAGGTTGAACTTGTCATAAGCATAAATACTTTTAAAAACTATAATATTTTACTTAAATATAATTCTTTTTACAAGATATAAACATAACCTTATACTAAAATATTTATAAAATATTTTTATATAATACGATAACGTTTTACGTATAATAATACTTAATATTATAAGTTACTTTTGAACTTGAGACATTTTAAAATAAGTAATCTGACGTTACTACATCCGAAGATACCTCATTCGTCATTCGCGCATCGAGATCATTTAACCGATAATAATATATATATATGTATATCACATTAATTTAGGTTGCAAGTCGGAGGGTATTCATTGCTAGTTCGTAACTACTTGTTGAATTTCGTTTGAACGTTAACTGGAAAACTACTTTACCGAGGTGAGTTTATAGTCCCACTTTTTAAACTGTTTTTACTAAACCCCGTGGGGAGATACATGCGATAAAACCGAACACAAGTATTTTTAGTATGCTGTTACCTGATTTCCTGATATTGCCTAAGTTGCCCCTATGCTGAAAGACCCTCTTCACATACCTTAATCACTTGCGAGTGAGCGTGTAATATAGTTGATAGATCTATTGGAAGGGACCACCCACCTAAGGCGATTCTGATTTGTCGTTAGGAGGTGAGCTATATTCGTAGCCGGGAAAACCTAGCATAGATTTCCCCCTGAGGGCCATTTTACGTCATTCACATCCTTCGTGGTGTGGGTGATGCCGTTAAGTTGGTATAGTGAAACCTTAGGAGCAATATCGTATGTGTAGATTAATTTTTGCACATATTTGTTACCGAGATGTCCCGTGAGCTCAATGATTTTTAAAACTGTTGACTTGTGTTCAAATTATTAATACTTAAACTACTATAGATTCACTCAACCTTTGTGTTGACCTTTTTAGCATGTTTATCTCAGGAAACTAGCAGGCATGATGGCACGGAGCTGGCAAAGGGCACATGACCTCCCTTTTTTTATCTAAATAAATTTATCATTCTTTTCAAACTCATCGATACTTTTGAAGTATTTTTACTTCATGGGAAAAATATTTTGTACTCTGAATATTGAGTTTTCATTGAATGATATGAAACCTATCTTTTGAATTAATTACTATAACTTTGACTGTGATCGATACGTAATTACCCCGAATAAGTCTTCCGCTGCGTTTCAAAATTTTTCGGGGTGTTACAGATTGGTACCAGAGCCAAGGTTATAGAGAACCAAATGATTTTTCAAAAATTTGGACTATAACCATACGATTTTCAAAACGAACTATTTTACATCGGACTACTTCGTGCCCTCCGTGCCAGCGCTTGTCGACATCATGCTTTAAGGTTTGATCTTAGATACATTTTGCTAAATTTTATTTCAGTATCATAACTTATGCATGTATAGCATTATGTAGACAAAATGACTTATATTATTATCGGGATATTACAGTACCATGTCTTTTGACCCATTCTACTCTACCGAAATAATCCCCCGTGAAACTCGTACTTCCTCAGTTATCCAAATCATACTAAACCCAAATGACCCTTATATGTTAGCATCACAGTCCTACCCTGCACAAAACCCTGACATCCTTGAGACTTCAACCGCACAATCCGTTCCACTAACGTCGCCCATCCCTCATACTCGACCTATCACTTACCAACGTCAACCACTAGGATTCTCGCCATCATCGACATTACCACTCCGTAGAAACCGCGAAGTATTTGAGCAGACGCCCTTTACGCCTAGATAAGTACCGTCACCTTTACCACCTGCACCATCGTCATCGCCATCCGCCCCTTTACCCCCACACTTACTTATCCACACGCCACCGTCAGAGATAGCCGACACGCCCTGGAGAAGTAGGATGATGGAGGACGTGCCTAGTACTTTCGAGATCGGTCAAAGTTCGAGAAGAACTCAGACAGAGAATGACGTAGTATGGAGGGATGTATCTACTATTGAGAACCCAGACTATGTGCCTTCCTTGTCATCGATCGAGTCTATGGAGATTCCGCATTCAGAGGTACCATCAGAGAGTATTGAGATAGACATCGTTACTCGGATGTAGACCCAGTTGAGTTCGCTAACTAGAGTAGTAGAGCTTCAGTCCGATTACCTTGATGAGCTACCACTAGATCGTTTTGATGCCTACGACCAAGACCTTATTGTATTATACAGAAGCATGTGTGTTAGAAGACGGGAGATCTCCGATTTGAGCTTTAGAGTAGATGAGATTGAGCAAACTCAGGTTGCAGCTCAGGAGGTAGCACAAGGATTACGGGTTAGGGTAGAGACTACTGAAAGAACCTTACAGGCAACTAGAAACACAATAAGAATTCAGAATCAGAGGATTACCGCCTTAGAAGCCATGATAGGTGCTCAATTAAGTTTGAACCAAGAATACCAGGCACGCCTCGCCAACATGGAAGATGCCCAATCAGAAGGATAGAGGAGCAGAAACCCTGAATCGGATAGCCAGGAAACTACAACGCAAATCAGGAGATACATCTAGTACATCAAGGATCATTCATATATCATTGTAGCAATGACATCTTAGCTTGCCCTGCGTGGCATTAATAATCTTGTATTGTATTGTTTTGATGAACAATGTAACAAAATTATTAAAACATTACTGTTAGCTATGATCGCTATGTATTGATATTGATCTATGTTGCTATTGATGTTTGATCTTATGTTATTGGAANACATCTAGTACATCAAGGATCATTCATATATCATTGTAGCAATGACATCTTAGCTTGCCCTGCGTGGCATTAATAATCTTGTATTGTATTGTTTTGATGAACAATGTAACAAAATTATTAAAACATTACTGTTAGCTATGATCGCTATGTATTGATATTGATCTATGTTGCTATTGATGTTTGATCTTATGTTATTGGAAATATCACAATAAATATGTATATGGATTAATAACTGATGCATGAACTCATAAGTGTGATTGTATTACATTATGTGATGATCTTGACAGTTACAAGTTGGAATTTGACATAGGCCTTTGTGATATTTTTAGAGATATGGCCCCTAGGAACACTGCAACCGCAAAACCCAAAACCGCTACGACCCAGACGATCAGGAAGATGGTGAATGATAGCGTAGCTTCAGCACTAGGAATTCGAGCGACCGCATTAACCCAACCCATGAGCGGAAATAAGTAAGCCGTCAAGAAGAAAATCATCGCGACACGTAAGTGCACCTGTAAGGGTTTCACTAGATACCAACCCATTTACTCTAAGGAGACGCTTAGGAAAAGACAGTACCTAAGAGCCTAGAAAAGAAAGTCGCGCCGTCAGAAACTCGGACCTTAAAAGAAACTATGATAGTTGTTCGGAACTTACTGGAGCAGGAGATCAAACGTGGTCCTGTGCAAGGAAACACAGACCATCAACAGAAGTTTGAAGACAAAGGAGCCACACTCAACGACAACCATCGCAAGCAGCAAAATTGCGGGCCGGAAGTTACCAGGGTTTATGCTGCCCCACCTATTGGGAAGAGCGGGTATGCTGGAAGACAACCTCTGTGTAACCAGTGCAAGTTGCATCAGACTGGGCCTTGCTTTGCTAAGTGCAGAAAGTGTCGAAAGATTGGTCATTTAACCCAAGACTGTAGGACCCCGGAAACTAGGACATACCCAGGAATCATGATACCCAACCAGCATGGAGGAGTAGGACACTACCAAGGCCAGTGCCCGTACAAACTAGTTGAGAGTGTTTATGGGAAGCACATGAATTAGAAGAAGAGGAACCCACCCGAGACGTTACTGAGCCACCCTGATGGAGTCTAGAACCTAGTAGTTAATTTCTTTTCCTTAGGCCTTGTACCGAACTAAGTTTATGTTATCTCTAATATTCGGATCCTTTGTAACCAAGGATTTCTTTCTACCTATCTAGTGACTCGTTGTAGTATTTTCATTCGCTAAGATTACATTTTATCCTCCTCATTTCCTCAGAAACCAATAAGTCTGTTGTCCCTACTAGAAACCATATATCCTCTTTCCACCCTAAATCGCCTCTACCTTAAGACTTCATGAAATAACTTGAACCACTACCTTTGGAAACACATGATCCCTTACTCATCCCCTAGGAATACCGGTTGTCTATTTTCCTACCCTCTTATAAATAATACACTGCGCCCTATAAAAATGTTTTACCACTATACTAAAAATCAAAATTTTACCTTACTATTCTTTTATAAACAATACATTGCTTTTCTTCCGAACATCATATAAATTGTTTTACAAATCAAGTCACAAGCTAATTTATAAAAATTGATGTTTTGTAACTAAATCATAAACTACCCTACAATTTTGCTACCATTTTGCAAATAACAAATTGTCTTTCTATAAACAATTTCACCAACCAATTTATAAAATATCTTACGAATCGTTTCGTTGACCATTTACCTTTATAAGAATTGTTTTTATAAACAAGATAACCAATAATTTTCTTTCGGAAATAGACTAAACCTTAGAAGAGAATCACACATCACTGTCAGGAAACCGCAATCCAACCAGCCTTAACCCCGTTTCACCTCTAAACCGGTTACCTACTTCTTCCCTGCGATTAGATTCCCTTACTTATAACCTAGGAAGACACCTCATCTGATTCGCTCATTCATCCTAAACCGCTAGCACGACCAGTTAAGTCTTGATACATTCTAATATTGCCCGAGCAAATTAAGTACCACAACTGTAAGATTCACCTTATGTTTAGCAACCAAACCCTACCAAACATTGGAAATTAGACTCTGTCCTTAAACCCTTCAAACCTTATATGAATACCATACTCAACTACATCTTCACTTCCGATGATTTCCATTTTCAAGAATCTTCCTTAAAAACGCGTTTATATCAACTACAACATATTTTTCCAATACAATCACTTAAAAAAAAAAAAAAAAAAAAAAAAAAAAAAAAAAAAAAAAAAAAAAAAAAAA
>LBNU01036635.1:157635-172998 GCA_014162995.1 Artemisia annua | reverse complement strand
TGTGATGATGTTGTGTGCTCATTCTTTGCTCAACAAGACACTTTACCTGTTACCTATGAAGAAGATCTGTTGCAGATTGAAGAAGATGATCTTGAAGAAATTGACATCAGATGGAAAGTTGCTATGATTACTGCTAGGATCAAGAAGTTCATGAAGAAAACAGGAAGAGGCATTGATTTCAAAGCCAAACAGGGTATAGCATTTGACAAATCTAAGATTGAATGCTTTAATTGTCAAAAGACTGGTCACTTTGCAAGGGAGTGTAAGTTTGCTAAATATCAAGCAAACAGGATGCTAGAGAAACCCAAGGTTGAAATCAAAGAGATTCCTGAACCAAAACCAAAAGCATTTGTGGCTCAAGAAAATCTATCAGAGGTTGACTGGAGTGCTGAATTTGATGATGAACCAGTCACTTTGTCTATGGTTGCAATGGAGGAATTTGATTGGAGCACAGCTTTTGATGAGGAACCAGGATGTATTGCTTTGGATTCTACTGAAGATCTTGGAGGCTTTGATTGGAGCATGGAGAGTGAGGATGAACCTGTTCTGCTGGCTTTGGTTGCTACTTCACCTGCTGCACCTACTGCTACTGAGGTATGCTCTAAGTGTAGTGATGTTTATCAAAAGGTTCTTGATAACTATGTGTCTGAAAGAGATAAACATAATAAAGCTAGGTCTGAAGTCCTTTGTTATCAATTGACCTTAGAATCCTTAGAAGCTAAAATAATTACACATGAAAATAATGAAGTAGCTTGGGCAAAAAAATATCAGCAACAGGACTATCAATTAAAGTTAAGTGAATGGAAGTTAGGATGTAAGGTATCTGAATTAGAAAAAATAACTAAAGAAAGGGATGATTTGTTAGCAAAACTTGCAAGTTGGAAAGAAGCTGGTCTTTCACATGTTAGTTTCTGTGAAAAACAAAGAAGAGCTAATGATAAAACTGGTCTAGGTTATGGTATTGAATATAGTAGCTCAGATGAGACCACACCTAGTGCTAAGGAAGAAGGTAATTCAGAAGAAATCTCAACTAGTGAATTTGAAACTTGTTCAGAAGAGAACACATCTAGTGATGAGGAACCCATAAGCCCAACACCTCTCGAATTTAAGAAAGATGAGGGGTATCATGCTGTTCCTCCTACCACTGGAAGTTTTCAGCCACCTAGGAAGGATGTTTCTTGTTTTGGAGTAGACAATCTAGAGTTTAGGAATAAGCTTAAGGGTCAATCTAAATCAAGTTCACCTATGAAAAAAGTTGAGATTCTTAAGAATGATGGGAATGCTAGGGAATCAGGGAATAACAACAATGATAAGAAGTTTTCTAAAGTTTTTTCCAAACCAGCAGTATTTTCAAATTTTTCTCAAAGAACTGCTAGTCATTCAGCAGTTCCTTCTCATACTACTTTTCAACATACTGTTAACTTTAGAAACTCTTTTCATAATTCACCTAGAGGTCATACTGGTCTTGGCTATAAACCTCAAAGAACAGGATTTGGGTCAATGAATCAAAAATTATGCTTTGTTTGTTATAGTCCTAATCACTTGATAAAAGATTTTAACATACATTCAGATTACTTAAGTCAATACCCAAAGACTAAATCTGCTCAACATAGGCCAACAGAGACAAAGCCAGTTTCACATAAACCAGTTTGGAATTATTCAAGTAGGGTCAACCATAGTAATTTCACAAAAACCTATAGGTACCCTCATCAGAAAAGATCTTTTTCCAAACAACCAGTACCTTCAGGTCACATGTTTCAAGGTACTGGTAAGCCACAAACAGTATTCTCTCGAAGTACTGTTAGAAGATTTTCACCCAATCAAGGTACTGCTCATATAAGGCCAAATATTTCAAATCGAGCCCCTGGCCATGATACCAATTTTTATAAATCTAAAAGGCCTTCCAGCAGAGTACCTAAACCACAGACCTCAACCCAAAAAGTTAAAACAATGTGGGTCAAGAAGGAAAGTACTGCTGGGCACCACCCAATACTTTCAGCATGTATGGGTGGAAAGGAACATATTGCTGAAAAAGAAAGATGTTTTTCTAACAAAGATCAAGTTTTAGAACAAAAGAAAGTAATTGATCATGTTTACAAAAACAGTGGAAATTACATACTTAAAGAATTTAAGTATGTGACTCCACAAAGGGAACACAAGTCAGTAATGGCTTGGGTTCCTAAAAGAAACTAACTTTCTTATCATTGTGCAGGGCAACCCAGAAGAGGAACTTAAAGATCATTTAATTGTTGATAGTGGTTGCTCTGGTAGTATGACAGGAGTCAAGGAGATTCTGTCAAATTTTAGGTCATATTTTGGAGGCAAGGTTGCTTTTGGAGATGATGTTTCTGGAGGAAGAATTATTGGTAAAGGAACAATCAAGACTGGGAAGATTGATTTTGAAAATGTTCGTTATGTTCCAGAACTCAAGTTCAATCTTCTATCAGTTTCTCAGATTTGTGACAAAAAGTATCCAGTCTTGTTTCTTGAGAATGAATGTCTAATTCTATCCCCAGAGTTTAAGCTTGATGATGAAAAATTGGTGATTCTGAGAGCACCAAGGAACAATGATGTATACAGCATTGATATGAAGAATATTATATCTACTGAGAATGCTACATGTTTGGTAGCAAAGGCATCTATGGAAGAAGCACATCTATGGCACAGAAGACTAGGTCATGTAAATTTTAAGAATATAAACAAGCTTGCAAAAGGCAATTTGGTTAGAGGTTTGCCTTCCAAAATTTTCAAGACTGATCACTCATGCTTAGCCTGCAAGAAAGGTAAACAGCACAAGGCTTCATGCAAGAAACTTGGAGAAAGAACAGTCAGAGAACCTTTGGAGCTGCTGCATATGGATTTATTTGGACCTGTGTCTGTCTTAAGCCTTAACAAGAAGAAGTACTGCTTAGTTGTAACAGATGATTGCAGTCGTTTTAGTTGGGTCTTTTTCTTGGGATTCAAAGATGAGACTTTTGATGTTGTTCATGATTTAATTATCTCCCTGGAAAATCAACTAAGACGAAAGGTTAAAGGTATTCGATGTGACAATGGGACTGAGTTCAAGAACAAGCTTATGGATGATTTTTGTGCTAATAAAGGAATTAAGAGGGAATTCAGTATTGCTAGAACTCCTCAGCAGAATGGAGTTGCAGAAAGAAAGAATAGAACCTTGATAGAAGCTGCAAGGACCATGTTAGCAGACTCACTCTTACCTATTCAATTTTGGGCTGAGGCAGTAAGTGCTGCTTGCTATGTTTTGAATAGAGTTTCTATCACAAAACCTCAGATGAAAACACCCTATGAGTTATTGATGGACAGAAAACCTAGTATCAGCTTTATGAAACCTTTTGGATGTCCTCTTACTATCCTTAATACCATTGACAATTTGGGAAAATTTGAAGGTAAGTCTGATGAAGGATATCTTTTGGGCTATTCTACAAACAGTAAAGGTTTTCGGGTGTACAACAAGGTTACCAAGAAGGTTCAAGACTGTCTTCATGTTGAATTCCTTGAAGATCAACCAAATCAGAAAGGTAAAGGTCCTGATTGGATGTTTGATCTTGATATTTTGACTCCTTCGATGAACTATGTGCCTGTTAGGGAGGAGAATCAAGTTGTTCATTCAGAAGATGAAAATATACAGTTCATAGTTCATGGTGTCAATCACAGTCCTACAGATGCTGACAAAGAACAAGGTGCTGCTGCTGATAAGCAAGATACTGATGAGTCAAGTAAAACAGTATCTGATGAAGATCAAGCAATACAAGATGAATTAAATAAGATGCTTTTTCAAGAAACACTTGCAAAGTCTTATGAAGATGATCTAAGAAGAGCTTATGAAGCAGAACAAACAAAAGAAAAATCTTCTAAGAAGAACAGTTCTTTGGATCCCAGTACTTTGGATCAAGGTACTGCTAATTATGATGAAGAGATTTCTGGGGGAATCAAGTCAAATACTTGGACAAACACTGAAGATTGGCCTGATTCATCCATGCCTACATTTGAAGAATCAGATGATGAGCTCCAAGATGAAGGGATTTTTGGTGAACAAGGTCCTGACTCAACAAATTTGGAAGATGATCTTAATGTACCAACTACTCACACTTCAAGGGTACATAAGAATCATCCTTCCAATAAGATCATTGGTTCTCCAACTTCTGGTATTCTTACCAGATCAAAAGCTAAAAGCATAACTAAGCCTCAAAATGCTTTACTTAGCTTTATTCATAAGCAAAACAGGTTGAACCATAAAGATCAACAGACCTGTTTATTTGCTTGTTTCATCTCTCAAGAAGAACCCAAAAGCATAAAGGAAGCATTATCCAAAGAAAGTTGGGTTGAAGCCTGTCAAGAAGAACTTCTTCAGTTTAAACTTCAAGAAGTCTGGGTCTTATGTGATTTACCTGATGGAATGAAGGTAATTGGTACAAGATGGGTTTTCAGAGTCAAAAGAGATGAAAGAGGAAATGTGATAAAGAACAAAGCTAGACTGGTTGCCCAAGGTTACAAACAAGAAGAAGGAGTTGATTATGATGAAGTCTTTGCTCCTGTTGCAAGAATTGAAGCTATAAGACTGTTTCTTGCTTTTGCTTCTTTTATGGGATTTCCAGTTTACCAAATGGATGTTAAGAGTGCTTTTCTCTATGGAAAGATTACAGAAGAGGTTTATGTGAAACAACCTCCTGGTTTTGAAGATCCTGAACATCCAAACAAAGTCTACAAGGTTGTTAAAGCTTTATATGGTCTTCATCAAGCCCCTAGAGCTTGGTATGAGAGACTATCAACCTTCTTATTACAACATGGCTATAGGAGAGGAGCCATTGATAAGACTTTGTTCATTAAAAGAGACAAAAAGGATATCATGCTAGTTCAAGTTTATGTGGATGATATTATTTTTGGTGCTACAAAACAATCCATGGTGAAAGAATTTGAAGAACTTATGCAGAAAGAATTTCAGATGAGTTCAATGGGTGAATTGACTTTCTTTTTAGGACTTCAAGTTAAACAGACAAAGACTGGTATTTTTATAAGTCAAGATAAGTATGTCACTGACATTCTTAAGAAATTTAATCTTCATACTCTCAAGCCAGTAACAACACCCATTAAATCATCAAATTCACTTGGAAAGGATGAAGATGGAAAACCAGTGGAAGTCAAGCTTTACAGATCAATGGTTGGGTGTCTCATGTACTTAACTGCATCAAGACCTGATATTATGTTTGCAGTCTGTTTATGTGCAAGATATCAAGTTTCACCCAAGGTTTCACACATGAATGCTGTTCAAAGGATCTTTGCTTATCTCAAGTATCAACCTAAATTAGGATTGTGGTATCCTAAGGAGTCACCTTTTCACTTGGAAGCCTTTTCAGATAGTGACTATGCTGGAGATAACTTTGATAGAAGATCAACCACTGGTGGATGCCAATATCTTGGAAGAAGATTATTTTCTTGGCAATGTGAGAAACAAACAATTGCAGCAACCTCATCTACTGAAGCAGAATATGTTACAGCTGCAAGTTGTTGTGGACAAGTACTGTGGATGCAAAATCAACTCTTGGACTATGGATTCAATTTCAAGAATACTCCTATCAACATTGATAATGAGAGTACTATTTGTATTGTGAAGAATCCAGTTTACCATTCCAAGACTAAGCACATTCAGATTAGGCATCATTTTATTCGAGATTGTTATGAGCACAGATTGATTAATGTTGTCAAGATTCATATAGATGATAATGTAGCAGATTTACTCACAAAAGGCTTTGATGTTTCAAGATTCAAGCATTTGGTGGTAAGTATTGGTATGATCAATTTTTAGATTGAGGGGAGGCATTAATAGTTAGTCATATTTTAAGGGGAGGCTACATATATCATTCAAAAGCAAAGGACTTTTATTCATTAAAAGTTAACAGTACATTCATCTTCAAGGCCACAGTCATTACATCAACAGAGTTACATGATCAAGCAAACCTACATCAACCCTACTAAACCTACAACCTACATAAACTTGTCCATGGGCTTTTTCCCTTTGCCTTGGTAGTTGTGCTTTGCCTTCTGAGCTTTCTTTCTCTTTTCATCAAAAGATGCTTGCATCTTTGGGCAAGCTAGGAAAAGCACTTGTTTTGGAGGACGTTCTAGTTTTGCTGGCTTCACTTCTGAGCATTCTTGAGCAGGCCACTTCATGTTCTTCATAGCAGACTCCAAATCTTGAGTCAAAGCTTGAGGCAGTTCTTTGGATAGTGTTGTAGCTGGAGCAGCAGTTTGTGCCTTTCTCTTAGGGTTCCTCTGGTTTGAGCTTGTTGCAATAGGAGGAAAGTAATCACTCCATCCTGGCTTTGAGTCCGAATCAAAATCAGAGTCAGAATAATATTCAATCTCTGTGTCACTAGAGTCATCAGATGAGATGTAAACAAATGGAAAGTTGCTCATGATGAAGTTATGGTTTTGAAAGATGAAGATATGTGTTTGAAGCAGTTGATATGTTTTGTGATGAAGAAAAGTGTGAATGAAGAGTCTTTTTATAGGCAAATGGGTTTTGGATGCTAAAAGTACTGTCCAACAGCTATATTAAGGTACTGCTTTGCCAACGTGGAAGTACTGTTACTATTCAACGGTAACAAAAGTGTGGTAAATATTATTTGTTTTCTTGGAAAGAGAATAAGGGATAAAAATAACGGTTTGAGCATTTATTGGGTTTTGATTTTTTAAATCTTACCCATATATACTTTACCCTACCGTATTTTTCTCTTTCCTTATAACTAACATCCCACTTTTCATTAAAATACCCTTCGCCGCTCTCTTACTTATATTTTCAATCATACATCAATGGCTCGTTCCACTTGTAATCGTCACAATATGGTAGCGAATTTGGATAAGACATAATTGAATGTCGATTTTCATGATATAATTAATTTTCTCAATGGGTCGTCAATCAATTATGCTATCTTGGTCAATCCCGATGTTATTGGACCTTGGATTCAAGAGTTTTGGGCTACTGCTAAAGCTGGATGGGAGGATATGGATATTTGGTTTATTACAACTAAGGTTGCTGGGTGTAATATTCGAATTACAGAGGCTACTATACGAGCAGATCTTCAGTTTAATGATGAAGAAGGTACTGCTTGTTTTGCTAAAGAGGTACTTTGGGATATACTTAGGGACATTGGTTATGAGGGTTCACTTCGCAAGCTTACCTTTGAAAAACCCTTATTCAGTCCACATTGGAAATATTTGATCCATGTCCTACTTCATTGTCTAAGCAACAAAAGTACTGCTTGGAATGAATTTCCCAAATCCATAGCATCTGCCTTGGTAGGACTAGCTACTAATCAGCCATTCAATTTTTCTTGGATGATACTTGATGGTATGCTTAAATACATCAAGAATGGTTCTCCATTTTTGATGTATCCCAGGTTCATACAGGTCTTTTTAAATAAACAGCTTGAAGGTGTTCCTAAGCCTCAGATATTTTTGTCAGTTGTTACTCTTCCTGATAAGGTGTTTACCTTCATGGCCACCAAGAGTGCTAAATTTTCTGGTAGGGATACACCTCTCACTGCTCATATGTTGGAGGTAGCACAAGTTGTTCGAGATGCTGCTCATGAAGCTTCAGAGGATGCACCTAAACATTCAGACTCTGCTTCCACTCCATCTCAAGCATAAGATGATTCTCCATAGTCTGATAGGTCCCATTCAAATGGAGAGGATGTTTCTCAAAACATTGCTTCTTCACCAGTTCAAGATGTCTTTCAAAAGACTGTTTCAGAAGCAAAGACTGCTTCACAGGAAAAGACTGTTTCTCTGCAAGGTACTGCTGTTGAAGATTCAGATCATGGTGTTAATCAACCACCCACCCCCAATGATTATACTCCCACAGATGGATCTCAGACATCTGGAGGAGATGAGGGAGTGATGGCTGATGAGGATACACCTGATGAAGAGGAGGTTCTGGATAATTATGCCTTGACAAGAGAATTGAAGAGGTTGACGAGAGCTTATGATGTTCAAGCTACTGCTATGGAAATTTTTCAAAAGAAGTATAAGGAGTTAAAGAAATTAGTTAAGTCTCTGGTTCAACAACATCCAGCAGGTCTCCAGAAGTTTAAGTCTAAGAGGAGGAGGCTAAGAAAGCTATCTTCATTCACATTGGGGAGGAATAAGGAAGATATGAATTTGAATGAAGACGCTGCTAATGAAGATGCTGTTGGTGACAATACTGTTCTGGATCAAACGACTATGGATCAAAAGACTGTTGATCAAGATGCTGATCTCAATCAAGATGCTGTTAATACTGGTACTGGTCTCAATATTCTACAGACATAACTTGAAGAACAAATTTCTCATCAAGATACTGTTGAAAGAAAGAATGATGAGACTGAGAAAATAAATCTTCAAGATGCTGATACTCAAGCAAGAAGTGGTGATAAAGCAGAAGTGGATTTGGAAAGTGTTGGTGTTGAAATTCATCAAAATGCTGTTTCTCAAAGTACTGCTCATCAAGGTACTCAGAGACAATATTTAGTCACACCAAGGACCATAGATTTTGAAGAAGATGTGGGTCCATCTAATCCAGTTCAAGAAAAAGAGGTTATGAAACCTTCTAGTAGTGATGATGAAACCATTGCTGAGATCATGCTAAATATGTCCAGACCTAAAGGTATTGTTATTCCTGGAGTTGAACAGGCTCAAGATCTGCAATCTTCTCCTCAACCCACTCAAGAAGTTGATCCTAAAGACAAAGGAAAAGGAATCTTGGTAGAACCAGAGAAGAAGAAGAAAAAGAAAGCATTCACTATGGAACAGATAAGGGCTTACCAAGAAGCTCAAAGTGAAGCAGCTATTAAAAATTTACAAGCAGAACTTGAAGCTGAATTTGAAAAAGAAAGAGAAGAAGCTGCTGTTCAACCAAGGAAACAAATGACAAAGGCTCAAGAACGAAATTATATGATGAGCTATTTGAAAGGAAGAGGATACAAAGGTCTACAGAAGTTAAAGTATCCAGAGATGAAAGAACTATATAATGCTGTCAGAGAAGAATATCAAAGACAAGTAGCTGGCATTATTGGTTTTGATACTGAAGAAGGAAGACAGATGATGGAAGCTGGTAATAAAAGAAAAAGGACAACAACTAAATCACAGTCATCAAAGAAGTCTAAACCTGTAGTGGAGTTAAGAACTAACACTATTGATGAGCTGAAGAATTATCTTAGAGTTGTTGATTTTGAGCTTCCTAAGTCAGACAAAGATTCTAAGACAAAGGCCAAGATATCTGATTTAGAGGTTATTGAATCAGAAGAAGATGGAGAGTATTTTGTTTTCCATAGAGAAGATGACAGCTTCAGGGCATTTAATTTGTTGGTAGATGTATTGCATCTTATAGACAGAGAAGATTTGTTTCATCTACATCAATAGATTCAAGCTTATTTTGAACACATTCCACTCAATGGAATTTGTGTAGTGTTGCTGGGTGATTTAACTACAATGTGGGAAACAGAAGAAACAAGCACAGCTGATATTTGGAAGAATCAAGAAGTCTGGGAGATTCAAAGTTGGAGATTCTTTGCAAATGTTGGTGTACATGTCTTAGAGTTGGAAGATGGTACTATGATCCATATGTTAGCAGAAAGGAGATATCCTTTTACAAGAGAACTGATGATGAGGATGCTGGATCATGGTATGGAAGTAGAGCGAGAGGATGAAACTGCTCTAATGGTGATAAATTTGTTCATCAATTGGACAATTTTGAAGGATGATGATTAGTAAATACTAGTATGAACTTAATTGTTTAAAATCTTTTGAATAAACAAGTACTTTATTCAAAGTACTGCTGATCAAACAGTACTTTTACAAAGTACTGCTTGCAGCTTAAAACCAGTAAAGTCTTTATGAAATAACAATTTTTTGTCATGTGCAAAATACTTTTTAAGGCACAAAGAATTACAGCAACAAATTGTTTTGGAAATGAACATGGTATTAGTACTTGTGCTACACAACAAATGGTATTCAACTCACCATGTTTAACAGACAAGAAAGAGTTTGATTCATCATGAGGGTACGGCTCTGATGTGATAATCAAATCCGTTTTTAGTTGACAATTTACTAAAAATTGTATGGTCTTAACTCACCATATCTGTGATAAGTGAAGAGTTGGCTAGCCCACAAGAAAAATGGCTTGTGGTAAAGGCTGTGGAAAATCCATTTATATGGTAATTAGTTCACCATGGTTGTGATAAAAGAACTAACTAGTCCATAAGCAAACGGCTTTTGGTAAAGACTACTCAAATCCGTTGATAACTGATGATTTGCTAAAAATCATATGGTTATCAATGTACCATGGTTTACTTAACCTAAACATTGGCTACTCCAGAGTTAATGGCTTTGGTAAAGAGACATCAAAATCCATTTATTTTCAATGATTCACCTCTCACAGGAGTTAACATACCTGGAAGTGTTGAGAATAGTATGAAACTTAACATGATTTGATGAATCTTATGTTGCTGAGTAGGTGAGAAGAAATTAAGTTGCTGTAAAGACAAAGAATTGTTGCTGATAAAGATTGCAGATACTGATTATACACTGATGATAACAAAACAACGAGTATGTTCTTCAATGATACAACCTTTCCTTGAGGATAAAGATTACAAACAGAAACTTGAAGTCAAACAAGTAGAATTGAAGTTAGGGGAGGATTGTTGGGGTATAAATGTTGAAGTACTGCTAGACATCAAAGTGCTGCTAAAGTATATAAGTCAAAGTACTGCTCATGATCAAAGTGCTGCTCGTTGATAAAAGTCAAAGTACTGCAAGGATTAAAAGACTGACGATATTCAAGGATTAGATTAGGAATATTATGTAAATTCTAGAATATTCTAAAGTTAGAGTTAGTTTACTTGTTGTTCAAGTATTGTAAACCGACTAGGGTTTTCCTTGTGCCTATATTAGGGTTGTTTGTGAGTCTGTATTCAATAAGCAGATTCAAGGTGAAAATATAATTGTTCAAGTTTGTTATTCTTCTTAGCTTTGTTAATTAAATTCCGCATACTTAAACAAAGTAATTCAGTGTTTCATTATTAGTAGTTTAGGATTTATCCAAGACTGCTAAACCCTTAACAAGCTATATAAGATAGTTTGGTTAGAGTATAATGATCCAACACTTCTTTCAACGTGCGTGGCGAAGGAAGTTGGATGACTGCCTCTGTTTTTTCTGGGCATGGTTTGATGCCATCTGGTTCTATCAAGTAGCCCAGGAACATGCCTTCTGTAGCGCCAAAAGTGCATTTCTTAGGATTTAACTTCATGTTAATCTTCCGTAGTGTTCTAAATGTTTCTTCAATGTCGCGCACTAGTTCGTCTTCCGTATGGCTTTTTATGACAAGGTCATCTACATAGACTTCTAGGTTGCGGCCCACTTGTTTTTCAAATTCATTGTCTACCAAGCGCTGGTAAGTGGCGCCCGCATTCTTTAGGCCAAAAGGCATCTTCGTATAACAATAGACACCTTGGCTTGTGTGGAAAGCTATTTTTTCCTCGTCTTCCTTAGCCATTTGGATTTGGTGGTACCCTTTATATGCGTCCAAGAAACATTTAAAGGGGTATCCGCATAAGGATTCCACCTTCCAGTCTATCTCTGGTAATGGATAGCAGTCTTGTGGACATGCTTTGTTGAGATCAGTGAAGTCTACGCACATCCGCCAACTACCGTCGCTCTTTTTGACCATCACTGGGTTGGAAAGCCATTCATGGTAATAGACTTCTCGCATGATACTCGCGTCCACCAGCTTATGCACTTCCTCTAAAATGGCTTTTGCGCGCTCTGGAGCCTGGCCGCGCTTTTTCTGCCTCACTGGGAGATATCCTTGTCGGATTTGCAACTTATGTTCTGAGATTGACCGTGGCACACCAGTCATGTGCTTTGGTTCCCATGCGAAGATATCCAGGTTCTTTTGCAGGAGTGCGCATACGGCGGCTTTGCCTTTATCAGATAGCGACCCCCCGAGCGATACTTGTTGCTCTGGGTAATCAGGATGAATTGCTACTTTTAGGTTTGGTATTTTGGTTGCGCACTGTTCTGGAGTGTGTGTCGTCTCACCTGTAACCGTGTTACATTCTCCAGGTGGCACAATGTTATTGCAGAGGGTGACAATGCCGCCTTCTACTGGGAATTTAAGCATACCATGTGCTGTGGATGGTACCGCGCGCATGGCTGATATTCCCGATCTTCCAATAATGCCATTGTATGGCGAAGGAGACCTAATCACCATAAAGTTCATCCAAGCTGTTGTGGAGTGCTCCTTATTACCAACAACAACTAGCAGCCGCAGCTGCCCCATGGGCCATATCTTTTCTCCTGTAAAGCCCGTCAATGACGTCGTGGCCGGGACTAACTGAATTTGTATCTCAGGTCGCAACCTCTTGAAACAATGTTCATACATTATCTCTGCGGATGCCCCTCCATCAACGTACATGCGGTGGATATCATGACCCCCCGCGTTTATATCGATGGTGAGTGGTTCCGCCACTGCGTTGTCCGCAGTCAAAGTGGGGAAAGAAATTTCGCTTCTAGAAGAAAATCTTTGGCTGACTTTTTGCTTAACCTTCCGCTGCCATGATTGTATCATGTAGATGGTGTCAGCCTTATCTTTTGGTGCTTCTTTCTTGTCCACGGTCTTTTGTCTGTCTTTCCCATCCTTGATGTTCTTAACTAAATGGTCCAACCTGCCTTCTTTCACCAACTTATTAATTAGTTGGCGCAATTGGATGCACTCATTGGTGGTGTGGCCCTTCTGTCCGTGATATTCGCAGTACCCATTTCCTACGCGCTGCGCTTCTGGGGTGCGCATTGGTGGGAGTTTAGGGAAGTTTGCGCCTTCTATTGCGAATATCTCTCTTGGAGTTTTTGTTAATGGGGTATACTTGTCGCTTCCCCGTCCGCCTCCTTCACTGCGATAGTTCTTATTACGGTTGCTGCTCTGGTCATTGGATTGTCTCCTGGACTGTTCTTGTGACCTGTAGTTTGAGTAGCCTTTTTTGCTATTTGCGGCGGCAGCTTCTCCTTGGATGAAGGACCTTGTGCGCTTAATGAGCTCATCAAAAGTTTGGGGAACTTTATCGTTCAACTTCTTGATCAGTTCTGGGTTATTGATTCCGTTCATAAACCCCGAGTTTTTTAGTATCTCTGGACATGCCTTGACATGTATGCATTCGTCCTTGTAGCGCTCCGCATAAGCGCTTGTGGATTCCCCTTGACGCTGTTTTACCCTAGCGAGTTCAACAGGGTTCTTGGCGCACTTCTTTTGCTGAGTAAAGTTCAAACGAAACGCCTTCTGCAACTCTTCGAAACCATCAATGCTTCTACGTGGAAGCTTACTGAACCAGTTTCGCGCATTCCCCACTAATGTAGAGTTAAACATATGACACCACACAGGTTGTGGCCAATTTTCGATTGTAGCTGCTGACTCAAAAATTTTTAGGTGGTCATCAGGATCACCTGTCCCATCATAGGTTTTAACATTAGCGGGCATACGCCTTCTCTTGTTTTTTGAGAAATAACTGATTCGTTTCATGAACGCATCAACCTTTTGGCGGCGCCAGGGACGAGACATGTCTTCATCTTCCTGGTCGCGGTATCTTCCCCTAGATTTCCAGTGTCCCGTTTCCTCGTCCTCGCTGTCCGAGGAGTTACTTGGGGATGGACTTATACTTTTTTGGCCCTTGCGCCTACTATCGTCGAAATCCAAGCTTGATCTTCTGCGGCGCTTGCGCTGACTGTCATCAGAATCTGAGCTTGAAGGGCTTTCACTTGGGGAGTAACTACGCCCAAGTCTGTCATGGACTATGCGCCTACCAAGCCTAGCGTGGGCATTGGTACGCCACCCATCGTTTTCTTGCTCCTCCAGATACTGTGAGTCAGTTTCTTCATCATCCATCATTTTTCTTCCGATCCTAGTGAATACCGGGTGTCGGCGGCTACTCCTCTCGCGCCTCTTCTTTCGGTGGCGCGGTGTAGATGCTTCATCATCAGGGTCGAAGTTCAGTCGGGATTGTATGCTCTGGTTTGACCTCTTTTTTGCTTCCTTCCTCATGAGCGCGGTCAGGGTTTCATAGTTCTGGGACACGAAATCGCTTGGCGCTATTTCCGGCGTGACTCTAGTAAGTGCGCGGATGTCTATATATCTGCCTCACTAGGGGATATCCTTGTCGGATTTGCAACTTATGTTCTGAGATTGACCATGGCACACCAGTCATGTGCTTTGGTTCCCATGCGAAGATATCCAGGTTCTTTTGCAGGAGTGCGCATACGGCGGCTTTGCCTTTATCAGATAGCGACCCCCCGAGCGATACTTGTTGCTCTGAGTAATCAGGATGAATTGCTACTTTTAGGTTTGGTATTTTGGTTGCGCACTGTTCTGGAGTGTGTCTCGTCTCACCTGTAACCGTGTTACATTCTCCAGGTGGCACAACGTTATTGCAGAGGGTGACAATGTCGCCTTCTACTGGGAATTTAAGCATCCCATGTGCTGTGGATGGTACCGCGGGCATGGCAGATATTCCCGATCTTCCAATAATGCCATTGTATGGCGAAGGAGACCTAATAACCATAAAGTTCATCCAAGCTGTTGTGGAGTGCTCCTTATTACCAACAACAACTAGCAGCCGCAGCTGCCCCATGGGCCATATCTTTTCTCCTGTAAAGCCCGTCAATGACGTCGCGGCCGGGACTAACTGAATTTGTATCTCAGGTCGCAACCTCTTGAAACAATGTTCATACATTATCTCTGCGGACGCCCCTCCATCAACGTACATGCGGTGGATATCATGACCCCCCGCGTTTATCTCGATGGTGAGTGGTTCCGCCACTGCGTTGTCCGCAGTCAAAGTGGGGAAAGAAATTTCGCTTCTGGAAGAAAATCTTTGGCTGACTTTTTGCTTAACCTTCCGCTGCCATGATTGTATCATGTAGATGGTGTCAGCCTTATCTTTTGGTGCTTCTTTCTTGCCCACGGTCTTTTGTCTGTCTTTCCCATCCTTGATGTTCTTAACTAAATGGTCCAACCTGCCTTCTTTCACCAACTTATTAATTAGTTGGCGCAATTGGATGCACTCATTGGTGGTGTGGCCCTTCTGTCCGTGATATTCGCAGTACCCATTTCCTACGCGCTGCGCTTCTGGGGTGCGCATTGGTGGGGGTTTAGGGAAGTTTGCGCCTTCTGTTGCGAATATCTCTCTTGGAGTTTTTGTTAATGGGGTATACTTGTCGCTTCCCCGTCCGCCTCCTTCACTGCGATAGTTCTTATTACGGTTGCTGCTCTGGTCATTGGATTGTCTCCTGGACTGTTCTTGTGACCTGTAGTTTGAGTAGCC
>LBNU01036635.1:144922-157133 GCA_014162995.1 Artemisia annua | reverse complement strand
GCTGCTTTTTCCCATGTAAGCTGCCATGTGTTTTCTTCGCTTGCGGAGTCCGCTGATTTAGGTTTCCAGAATTTGTCATTCTAGTAGTTAGCAGAATTCTTAGTGTATGGTCCCACGGATGGCGCCACTTGTTGATACAAAAGTTGGGCGTTCCTTGTCTTGAGTATCAATTCGATTGTAATACTTAAGACCTGCGTACTAAGAAAACAAAAAGACACCGTTAGGCTTATCGTGGGATTGTCTCCCACGATTATCCTCCGGCGTGAGAGTAAGTAATCAGTTTTTAGGGTTTAGTTTAAGAGTTAGGGTTGTGATATCGTACCTCTAATGAGAGCCGTGATGCCCTTTATATACACACGAAACCTTTTTGGTTTCTTGTTCCTCACTCTTCGGTGTATCCGCCTAAGTCGGTCGCTTTGATATATATCCCATAAATAAGAGATATCCTATATCAAAACCATGAATAACTTTGGGTTTGGGCCTTCTTGAGTCCAAACCGTCACCGTAGTAGCCCACACCTGGTGGGCTTAAGTGTTAGTGACATCCAATAGTCGGGTTTGTAACCCGAATATAGACTATACGTCATCAGGTATGATTTACTTCTTTAGATTATATATGCTGTCTATCAAAAAGGTTTACTCTAGTATTATCTATTGTACGTTTATGACACTCAAGACTTAGGATAAGCAGTTCAAGGTTTATTTGTATCTAATGTTCTTATTTAGCTAGGGGGACACGTGCTTTTATTTTCATATGAAATCTCTACACGACAATTTCTTTTAGTGGGATTGATATGAAAAGAAGTGCCTTGGAGCAAAAAAAATAAAAATAAAAATAACAAAATATTACAAAACAACAAATATGAAAAAAAAATGATTTTTTTTAGAGAACTTTACGTTTGAGTTTTAAAAAGAGCTTCAAGGTGTTTGTCTTTCCCAAAATAAGGTCGTCATATATTTAATGTTCTTTCTACAAAATGGATGGTGGAAATCAAACTAAATTAATAGCTAAGATTTACTTTCTAGAAAACATCTATAATATGTAATAATAGTAATAATCTATAATCTATTTAATATTTATTAAAATAAATTTGAATATTCAATATTTCCCGAAGAACTGGAGATTACGCAAATTCAGATTGTGGGGTGTTTTTTATAATAGCAATTAGGAGGTTGAATGGAATGGAACCTGCTATGTGTTAACTTAAACATATCTTTTATCCTAATAAACGGACCAAAATGACCAAAAACCGATCATAAGTGCCAAATATATAATGTTTTTGTGTTTGTGAATGTGCAGGTACGGATATTTGAGAATTGGACAAAAACGAGAAAAAATGACAAAAATGGGCACAAGAATGGAAAAGAGATCAAAAGCCGAGGCCGGGGAAGCATTTTTTCAAGCTTTGATCATTATTAAGCTCACATGTCGACAAAGGCCCTTGAAGAATCAACAAAGTACAAGAATAGACCTTGGATAATTATTTATAAGAAGTTGGCAGCTGTAGTCCTTGCAAATTCAGAAAATGCAAAATTGGTCCTTGTGTTTATAATTTAGCCAAAGCTTATCAATACCGGTCCAACAATTCAAAGCCTAAACCCATTATCCCTTTAAACCATCAAGCCCAACATATAAAACCCAGTCCATGCCACTTATTAACCCGGTAACCCATTTCCTTTATATAACCCGAGTCAACTACACCATAACCCGGTCAACATAAATTGAAATAATATTTAATAATCCCATTATACCCCCAAATTGTACCTGTCTTCTTCCCCTATCCCAAATGAAATTCCGGCTATACCCCTTGATCAAACGCTTAGTACTTGGAATCTATTACGTGGCAAAGTTGTAGAAGAGCTAGGATCGCCAAGGTGGACTTATAAATGGCTGTGATCAATCATTACATATCATCAGATGCAAATCAAAGCCTTAGATTTGATTGGATTATCAAATGGGATCAAAATTTGGATATTCTATGGAGATACCACTTCTTAGACCTTCTGATGCACTCCTGAGGTTGGAATTGTAAGTTCTCATTTACATTTTTCAAGCATAAATCCGCATTTCTCATTTAATAGCATAGAACTGGTTTTTTTAGTTTAAATCTGCTCAGTGTTGTTAATTTTAGTTTGTTATAGCTTGTTGAATGCTTATTGAGTACTCTTAGTTGATTTTGCATGATTTGAATTTCATTTTGCCTTTATATTGATAGATTTGCGTTTCTGAGTTTCTGTAGTTATTAGTTGGAATTTATAGTTGATTTAGCTTCTTATGTTATTATTGCAACTAGTTAGATCATTAGTTCATGGAATATTAACTTAATAATGCAAATCTTAGTGTTATCTGTTATATAAGTAGTGTTTGGATCTGCTTGGATTTTAGTGTAGTAATTGCTCTATTGTTGTTTAATCTGCAATTTTAGTTCACTATAGGTTTAGTAAGATAGTTATGGCATAATATGGACAGTTTATTACGCAAAAGTCAAAATTAGCTTAGTTCTTAATTTCTGCCTGCATTATTGTTATCTGATCTTGCTGCCACTGTTGATTTGTTGCGTTTTATGTTTATGATTGTGTTTTTAATGTTTAGACTAGTTCAATATACACCTAGGGTAAGAATTAAGCTTCTTAAATTTGGATTAGTCAAACTTCATATGCATTTAATTAGTCAAACCTTGCCTGCACACTAGCTTCAACAGATCTGATGTAGGGGTTAATTAGGGTAGCAATTGTGGTTAAAATTTGGGCATTTTTAGTTTAGAGGTAGTCCTTAGTATAAGTTTTTAGTATCTGCTTTTGTTTTTTCATTTCTAGCTTAATTGCATGCTTTTTGGTCAGCTTAAATGTGGTACTTTTTCTGTTTTAATGTTGTTCATCAGTTTCATGCTCTTAGCTCTGCTTTTCTTGCATCATTTTAAGCTAGTAATCATTCATAAGATTTAGGGCTTTTATGTTTTTTAGGTAGCCAGCAGTGCTAACTTGCCTTATCTGCCTTTTGATTTCATTTGTGATTTATTAGGATTGCTTATTTAGTGCTTAAAGTAGGAGGATTAGCTCATATTTTCTGTTTTAATATCTTACTGCATTAGTGTTTATTTGGCTTACGGCCAGGGCTTATCTGAGTTTTTTTAGTTGAATTGAGTTTGTTTGAGTATATTACACCTTCCCTAAGCTTTTGGTCTCATTTAGTGTACTTTAGCTTATTTTGTAGCTTATTACAAACTACTTATTTTCCCAATTCTAACTTTTTATATTTTTCCTTAGTTTCTTATAATTTTTTAGAATTTTCTAGAAAATTTCATAATTTTTTCTCAATCATTTGCTATTTCTCTTATTTTTTACTAGTTTTTAGTACTTTTTAAATAATTAAAAATTAAAAAAATCAGAAAAAAAAAATAATTTAGAAAATTATTTTTAGATATTTTAGATTTTTCGGAATAACTTTTGAATTTTTCAAATTCTTTTTCCCATTTCCTTATATTTTTAGTACTTTTTAATAAATCAAAAATAGAAATTAATTCATTTCAAAGAAATAAAAAGTAAAAAATATTTTTCTTTTTCTCGACTTTTTCTTTTGTCATTTAGAATTTTTGAAAATTTATTTTGCACCCGTACGTTTAGATTAACTTTAAATTTGCATTTTAGTTGTTAACTTTACGTTTTATTTTACGTTATTTGCGTTTTTAGGATTTGTTTGATTAATTTACTTATACCCTTTGCATGATTACATGTTTCTTGTTTTTATTTTCATATTATTAGTGTTAAATCTCAAAAATTTCACTTTTTCTCGACACGATTTCACGAATCGTTAACCACGATTCCATTCACCCTTCACATGGACTACGACTCGGGTCATCCGTATTTCATTCGGATTTCCTTGGACTTATAATATATATATTGATTTTTACAGAATCAATTTTTGGAGCCGCTGCCGGGGAAGGTTTGAAGTGAATTTTGGTTTTCGTTTTTAAAATCGTGTTTTGAAAAAAAAAGGAAAAAAAAAAAGAAAAAAAAAATACCTTCCTCATCTTATTTTCTTATATAAAAAGTAAAAATATAAAAATAAAAAGAATACTTGTCACTAAGTATTCACAATTCAAATATAAAAATAATAACAATAACATCCTCACTTTTTCTGAAAAGTGTTGTAAACCAAATAAGTTCGAAGGACCAAAGAGATCATTAAGTTAAAAGTTTTCGGATTACTTTAATTCTACAACCGAATAACCGAGGTAAAGGTAGGCTTTGACATTAAATTGCAAGCCGAAGAGGGCGGGTTTTCAAGCATCTACGGAGCACCTTTGCCCTCCCGCCTCCCTGCACGCAGATTTAAAGGAAACGATTTCGGTTAACGAGTCGATCACAAAAATATTGTTATATATAAACAAAAGAAAAAAAAAATATTGTGATTTTTAAGTTTTCTTATACATAAAAACCAAAAATATTTTATCTGTCTAAATTTGTTTTTCTTTTGTTTTTCATTTTTCTAGTTACAAAAACCCAAATATATTTTCCCTTTCAAAAATTGATTTTCACTTTTATCTTAATTTGTTTTTTCGACATAAAAATCCAAAAATAATCTTCTTATCCTCTTATCCGTTTAATTCTTCTTGTTTAATCCTCTAAACCGATAATTCTATCTCTTTCTCCTTCTTATGTTAAATTCTGATGGAATCTTTTATTCCTTGCGTCGGTTGTGGTGAACCGCTTTACGGTTTACCGTGTCGTTGGTGTACGTGCGAACGGTGTGGTAATGATATTCGGAACGGAAGTAGTTTGTTTTGTGGTTCGAGTAATTCATTTGATTATGATCTGAATCCGAATTCATTCAACAACTCTTCAAATTATTACGACTACCCACCTCAGCCCGACTTATCTTCGTTCAATCAACGTTATTGCGATAGATGTGGAAATCTTTTAGATCCGGCATCGAATTATTTTCAATGGTGTACTTGCGAGAGGTGTGGTAGAAGTCTTATCAATGGATTTTGTTCATTTTGTATTTCCGAAGTTGAAAATTCATACGCTTATAATTGTCATTCGAATTTTTCCAATTATCCTCAAAACGATTTCAATTACCCTCCTCAAAACTCTTATGAGCAAGAACTGTATTTCAATAATACATCAAATTTTGAAAATTGTGGGGGATCGTTTGAAATTTTTTATTACGAGCCGAATTTGTGTTACGATTCTCATGGTTTTAACCAACCCCTACAAAATCCCGGCAATATTCAAAATCAAGATAGAATGCTCCAAATTGCAAAACTTTTGGGATCCGTTGTCGAAGCATGGCGTAATCAAGAGCAAGCGGTTAATCTATTTTTGGTTAATCATAATACTTATACTCCCGATCCTCATGGGAAGTCTATGGAAGATTTACTTGCCGAGGAAAGAGCATCTAAACTTCATGATGCATGTGTTTTGCAACCTTTGCACTTAGGTTTTACCACTCAAGGGATCTTGAGAAGCTTACAACCCCCACCAGGCAGTGTACCTGACCGATGTAGTATAGTGAAGTGGCAAGTACCGGGGGATTGATCGTTCTCTCGGGGAATAGTGTCGTTAGGCTTGAAAAGCTACTCTAATTAGGTCTAAGGGTTGAGGGATGATTCTTTTTGTATTTTTATGTTTAATGAAAGCAAGTAAAAATCTTGGTTTTTGGAAGAGTGGGCGGAATTAGTTGCTAATCAACTAACCCAAATAACTACTTTTGCAAATAAATTAAAATAACTAGAAAATGTAAATGGTTGTGAAACTTATATGAGAGAAATATGTGTTTACTTAGATTTACTTACTCCCTAGCTATCTTTTATATGTTAATTGGTTTGTTGTAATTGTGTGGATGACGGGTTGTATTCCTTCAAACCATTCGTAGGGCTGTGTACGATCTTCCCTAAATCTATAAGCTCCTACTTCACTCCTATGTCGAGCCGACTTAAAGCTCCTAACATGGTATCACTAGAATTCGCTTATGCATTAAATACAACCATATAATCCTAGTACACATCCGATTCATGTTTCTTAAGACGTTCAAGCAAGTTACCGTATAGGAGGTTAGCCAGTTTTCTTAAGCCTAACATCGACTTAACCCACCCACAAAAATCACAAACAAACCAACAACATATAATCAATAGCTAGGTTTCATTAGATCCATGCAAACAAAATAGAGACCTAGCCTAGCATGTTAATTGAATGACAAGCATATGATATAATCAAACAACACATATACATATTGATTGATTTGGAAGAAGATTTATCTTTAATTAAGCATCAAGGTTTCAAGGGTGAAAAATCCTTAAAAATACAGTAAAACACGAGCTAGGGTTTTTCCCAAAAGTTGCACACTAATGAATGAAAATTAGACGAATATATATAGAATTGACAATATGACGGCGTCACCTTATAGAGTGTGACGCCGTCACCTCGCCGCCAAAACACTCCTTGGATTGCTCAGATCCAACTTTAACGCCGTCCCCTTTTAAAGTCTCTGGGCCGTCTCCCTTTGCGCTAAAACGTGACGACCTACATCCAGTAACACGTGACGCCGTCACGTGTAATTTCTCCAAAATCTTTCTGGGGCGTCTAGNTAGAGACCTAGCCTAGCATGTTAATTGAAAGACAAGCATATGATATAATCAAACAACACATATACATATTGATTGATTTGGAAGAAGATTTATCTTTAATTAAGCATCAAGGTTTCAAGGGTGAAAAATCCTTAAAAATACAGTAAAACACGAGCTAGGGTTTTTCCCAAAAGTTGCACACTAATGAATGAAAATTAGACGAATATATATAGAATTGACAATATGACGGCGTCACCTTATAGAGTGTGACGCCGTCACCTCGCCGCCAAAACACTCCTTGGATTGCTCAGATCCAACTTTAACGCCGTCCCCTTTTAAAGTCTCTGGGCCGTCTCCCTTTGCGCTAAAACGTGACGACCTACATCCAGTAACACGTGACGCCGTCACGTGTAATTTCTCCAAAATCTTTCTGGGGCGTCTAGTGCAAAAATAATCCACCTTGTTGTCGAAGGGTGACGCCGTCACCTGGTAGAGCATGACGCCATCAGGTACATTTTCCAGCATATTTTGAGACTTTGTCGTTTTCTTCATTTTTATGCTCCAAAAACATCTAAAATGCTTCCTTTTCCAGATTTCCTCTCCAAAGTACCTAAAATGACAAAAGGAACGATTTAAGGCAATATTTGATCAAATAATTATGGATTAGGGCTTAAATGACCCCCTAAAAGCGTAACACTTTTTGCCTCATCAAATACCCATACACTTGAGATTTGCTTGTCCTCAAGCAAATGCGCTTTTATTCCAATAAAAATATGAGCTAGGGGTCATTTAACACTAATATAAAAGTAATTACAACAAATAGTTATTCAACCCTAGCCATAACAAGCATGAAAATCATGTACTAGCACGTCACAAATAGTGTTTGGATACTCTCATCTCTCGGGTGTTATAAACCTATATAATTAAATGGAAATGGAAGAAATATCACTCACTACCTGTCATAGCAAATAGATTACCATAGGCTTGGGAAAGGACCAAAAACCTCCTCCACTAGGCGTAAGCACCTAAGAAAAACTATCAAAGAGGGTTTTTCAAAGGGTTGTAACGTTAGGTGTAGGGATATTATAAACACGGTTTTGTTGGAATAAAGGGTATTTTTAGTGGTGGCGAATTACTTATCTTGATCAAATACATGCACAATGTGGCGTTGCTAAGCCAAGACTCGACTTGACTTAAGCTAAAAAGAAAATAACAAAAACATTAATAAAGATAAAATGAAACGGGATGGTAGTCCGTATGTTTTTTCTACTTTTCTTTTTCCAATTTTTCTTTTGTTTTTCTTGTTTTTCGATTTTTTTTTCATACACTCTTGCCCTACCATCCAAAATAATACATCATAGGGGCCTCGGTTCTCCCCTCACACTTGAAGTTTTAAATACTTTACAATTAACTATTTTAATGACTCGAATTAAGATAATTGAAAAACTTAGAGTACTTTAAAATATCAACGCACAGATGGGTGTAACAATTGATTTCTTCCCCATTACTCTATTATATTAGTACTTTACCCATGAGTCCGAATCATCCCAAAACAATATGTACAAGGATATGACTCGACTTAGCAACCATGTAATCAATAAGACAATTAACTAAGGGTTTAAACAAATGTTGTCACCATAATGCACTAAAGATGAGTGCATACAAATTAGCCTAAGGCGATTTGGGTGTACATTTCGGAGCCTTGTAAACAAATTCTTCCTTTAAGTAAAATGCTTAAAGTTAGAAACGAAAAGATAGGCTCTGAGGGGTGTACTAGGGGTATCGTGTACTAAAAATGAGTACAACGCTAAGGTGGGGGAGAATTACTTGACCAATGAAGTCAATGTAATTATATTACGGGTGTAAAACATGGGTTATCCTAATGCCTCTTATCGTGTAGTAAATCTAACTACACGAATGTAGTCTCACTTGTGGATTTGGGATGGTCACTATCGCAAGTTCTAGAATCTATAAACTACCGGTACACACACTAGCATCAACAATAAATGCTTTTCCTAACAATTCTAGCGGTGAACCTCACATATTTGGGGGAAAATTTTTGAGTGGTACAGTTTTTTTTGTGCTAGTAATACAATTCCCTATCCATGAGACGCTTATTATACCTAAGGTTTCACTCCTATATGTTGTATACAATTTTAAATTTGGCGCTAAAATTGCCCTAACAAATATTTCTCTCAGTTTTATTACACAAATACCATTAAACAAAACAAAAATCAAACGTAATAGCATTTTCTAAGGTGCCTTCATTTACCCCCTTACACTTAAACCGAACATTGTCCCCAATGTTCACATAAAAGATGTAAAAGTAAAGAAAATGAAAGAATGAAACAAATACTCCCTTGATTCGTTTGATGTGGATCGTGTGGTAACATGGTTTTCTTCTAAGATGATGTAAAAGCTCCAAGATCAAAGTGACGCCAAAAGCTTGATGTCATGAACTTGATTCCATGTTCATCTTCTTGTCCAATGTAACCTGTTAAACCTGAGAAAACAATCTAGGCAAACCTCGCATAACATCGGCGGTAGATTCTATATAAGGATATAATGCTTGTGGAATGAAAGTTTTGCAGATTCCTGGAATTAAAGATGCAGTAATTTTTATAATCCGGCAAAAAAACTAAATTTTAAAAAACGTTTTCTGGAATCAAAGCCTGACGCCGTCAGAATTGATCTAACAGAATCCTTATATTTAGTTTCCGGAAAATTTCTAGAACAACAATTACCTTAATTCCTGGAATCCTGCAAAATTTCATTATGACTCGATACAAGCATTTGACTCGAACAAATACTAATATGTATGTTTATTTTATATCATTACAATTCATGTTCAATTCGTTCTTATAAACAAATTTAGATTTCCCTTACACTTATCTTTTGCAAAATACCTTTATATGTAGTTAAGACGAAGTTAAAAACAAAATAAAGCATTTTCACAATTTTAATTTGAAATACGAATTATTAACAATAAAAATAAAACATACATATGGAAACAAATAAATTCAAATAAACAAACACACAAAACAAATAAAGCTTGGGTTGCCTCCCAAGAAGCGCTTTTCTTTATTAACGAGTCTCGTAGCTAGACTCAAAGTCACTCTATATTACGTGACCTCATCGTTGGTCACGGTCTCTAGGTCATCCTCGGGACCACTATCGGTGTCACTCTCATAGTGAAGGTATTTCAGGTCCTCGAACCTAAAGGGGTCCTTTTGATATTTGGAACTAAGCTCACTAACACCCTTAAAGAATCCACATGACAAATCAAGAGTGTTCTTACACCCTCTTCTCACATCGTCATCACATAACACAAGTTGCGCACCTAGTCCATCGAGCCCTTCACAATCAATTCCCGTGAATTCTTTCATTTTATAAGGGGCTTGGTACAAAACTTTTCTAATTCCGTCGGTGAAAGTCATGATCCCGTTGCGTTCATCCACGACCAAGTTTGTGATTTCGCAAAATGGTGCCCCAAAGACGACCTGTGATAGCCTAGGGTCGATTTACTCCTCAATATTATCAACGATCGTAAAGCTCATTCTAAACGTCATATTGCCCACAAACACATGCACATTTTCATCTACGCCAACGACCTCTTCTCCCTTGTAGATCATGCCCTATCTGCAAATATTGTTGTAATGAAACAGGGACATCACGTTCTTGGGTAGACATGTGTCAATGTAAACATTATAAAAATGTCTGTGACCGATCATACAAGGTATTTTGAGGTTGTCCGGGTCACCTCGCCTTATCTTCCCTGGCCTTCTTCTTTGTAACTCCTTTGTGTTACAAACCAGCATTGGTTGATATTCATACACTTCTTCATTACCTCCCTGAAAAATTACTTTCCTGACACCATCAGTAAATAGTGCGCTGTTGTCGCTCTCTTCCAGTATTACTCTTGTTGCTTTTACGAATGGTTTTCCCAAGACCAGGTTAGTTAATGAGGGGTTAATGATCGAGTCCATGTCATTGATTACAGTGAGTTCAAAGTTATAGATGAATTTCCCAATCATAAAAGGCACTCTTCTGATTATCCCGATGAAATTGAATCCCTTATATGTGAGTTGCTCAGTGAAAGATTCGTTGTATAAGGAAAGGGAGATTGCATTCATCGGGTAGATGGGATCTACATAGGTGTTGGTTATGACCTTTTTCCTAGTGGTGCAGGAGACCTTAAAAACGTCGGGGTCGTCTTCCTCTATCATACTCCTGAACCCAATGGAGAGTCTTGCCGTTCCTTTCTCAAGTTCCTCCATAAGGGAGCTATCAATTAATCCTTGGGAGTCTTGGGGTTCCGTGAGCACCTTATCTGCTTCCTCCCTATTTCTTGTCTCTTGAGTGGACGAGTTCTTGGTCAAATCCAAAGGATTCTTCGTCTTACCGTGGTCAACCTTGAGGATATCGCCTTTGACCTCACTATCCCCTTTACCAGTTTGTTGTTGATCCGTATCGGGTTTAGGCATAGGTATTGTGGTAATGGTGTTTACGAAGTGGGTTGGTGTAGGGGAGGTAGGGGGTTCCCTAATTTCTTTTCTGTCTGGTGACATATGTTTGAAGAGTTTAATAGGGCTCTTAATTTTCACAGGTGTAGGTGGTTGACTGAGGACGGTGATGGACTTGACCTCTTCGACTCACGTTAATTCACTAGCAAGGCGACCATTTATCACGTTAATCAGGTTACCAACCTTGTTACTCATGTCGGCTTGCTGTTGTCTAAATTGATACTCGAGTTTCGAAAGCCTTATTTCTTGAGAGAGAATGAATTTTCGCAGAGTTTCCTCAGGACTCTGCTCAGGTGTACTTAAAGGAGGATGATGCTCAGACCATGTAAGTGGGGGAGAGTCATTGAACGATACACTACGAGTTCGGTTCCAACTGAAATTTGGTTTATCTTTCCATGCTTCATAACCCTCATTCAGTCCCTTAGGTTCCTGATTAACAATGGGCCATTTTTCCCCTGCCTTGTTGATGCGTGAGGATGCGAATTCCTTAAAGGCTTCTTTGGGGAGTTCCATGCAGTTATGAGTGTCGTGGGGACCATTACATAATCTGCATGAGGAAGTGACTTTGTTCACTTGGCTTGAAGGTTTAGGAGCTTCGTAGGATTTCATTAGATACCTGACTTGGTCCTGAAGTTCCATGATCCTACGGTCGGAAGTTCTTGAATTATTTGAAGGCAAAGATATTGCCTTGACCATTTTGTTCAAATCACGGGGATCATTCCAACTTTCGCACTTAGATCATGTTTTGTTCAAATCATGAGTTCCCATGATTGTTCCGCACTTAGATCACGTAGCTTGCCACCGGCCGCTTGGTCAATGGTTTACTTCGTGGGGATATTGATATGGTCATAGAAAATTTGGACTTGGAGCCAAAGGTCTATGCCATGACGAGGGACTTTTTGGAGTAAGTCCTTGAATCGAGTCCATGCCTCGTAGAGGGTTTCGCCTTGACGTTGTTGGAACGCCAAGATATCATTCCTTAGCTTTGTGGTTCTTCCTGGTGGGAAAAATTAAGCAAGGAAGCAAGTGGTGAGATAATCCCATGAGGTGATGGATCCTGCGGGTAGACGTTCTAGCCACTGACTAGCTTGGTCTCGCAGAGAGAATTGGAAGAGACGTA
>LBNU01036635.1:132087-142207 GCA_014162995.1 Artemisia annua | reverse complement strand
ATTTATTTAAGTCCGTGCCGGTTTACATGCCCACTCCGTGCCTTCATGGTCCTTCTTGCTTAATTCCTGAGATAAACATGCTAAAAGTCAACAAAAGTTGAGTGATATTCATAGGTTTGAAAATAAACAGTTGAACACAAGATATAGTCATTTATTGCAAATGTATGCAATCAAACAAGTTGAAAATAATTCAAATCCATTATTGCATTAAGCTCATGACACACAACGATTTAACAGCCAATCATATTTAATAATATGACGTAATATAATAATATGCCCCCAAGATAGGTTTTTGCCAGTAACCTATGTCAGCAAAATAATGTGCGTATGGTAGTTTTCTCCAACGACCAGACGGGGATTGTCAGTCCCTAATAGATCTATCCACAGTTATTTACGTTCACCCTGTAAGTGATTAAGGTTCATGATCGAGGGTCTTTTGGCAATGCCTAAAGTTCAAAAACAAAGTTATATATCCATATAACTTGTAAGTAAAATGATCGATGACCGATGTAAAGTCATTATTAATAAATCAAAGTTTGTAGCCGAGAAGTCGTAATTGTAACTTATAAAGAAAGACGAATAAATGTATCGTTAAAAGAAAGAAATAAATAATATCTCGTTATGTCGTTAATTTAATTATAGTTACGAATTATATAATGTATATTTATAAAAGTTTTATATTAAATATGTGTATTTATATATAAAACATTAATATTATTTTTATAAAATTATATTTACAGAAAAATCCTCCAAGTTTTACCAATTTATACTTTTAAACCCTAACGATATAAGTTTTACACCGTTAGTCCAAAGTTAAATATTATTACATTTTAAGTCCAAAAGTATTGCATTTACATTTCTCACTCCCATGTTTCAATATTAATAGTTTCTAGCTCATAAAAATCAGTTTTGACGGTTTCTACCCAAAGTGTATAACTTTGGCAGTTTTAGTCCTCGGTTACAAAAGTTTTGCAAATTTAGTTCAATTTTCACCAACTTCAAAACTTAATTTTTTGATATGCTAAATAAGCTCAGGGTATTCAAAGTAACTTATTTCAACTGCTTATTAACTTAAAAAGTGCTTTTCGTGCTTATTGGGCCTTAACGAGCTACTTACAAGGCCCAATAACAATTTTTGATCCAATAGGCTTATGAAAGGTTTGGGCCTGGACTTGGGCTCAATTTTAGAGTATGAAAACATTATGAAATAGCTTATGGGACCAGCTTATCACAAAAGCTTATTGGGCTTTAATTAAGCCCACGTTATGTTATAAAATTTTATAGAAAAACTGATTTGGTCGCGTAGAAAAGGGTCGGGCAAATGGCTTATACAAGCTTATGAGATCGAATAAATTGTGCCTCTTATTTGTTAACCAAGGTGACAAAGGGGTCGAGCAATAAAAAGTATGGGTCATGTGTCGAATTAAGTTTTAACGAGGTCAAAGCGTTTGGTCAAAACCAATATCAAAATAGTTCCATCATTTAGAAAATATTCTAAGTGTTTTCATTTATACGAACGGGTCTAGCAACCTTCAAAACGTGTCGAATTAATTGGTTAAACGTCATATTCATGTTCAAAACTTTATGTCATTCGTTTGTTAACGTTTAGAATAATTAGAATGTTAAATAAAATGTAAGTGTCACATTTTTATATTTTGAATAAAATGAGCAAAGTAAACGTGCCAAAACCATAATAACGAAATAAAATATAACAAAGGTTTCTCCATTTCTCACCTCACCACTTGGGGTGGAGTTTACTCGTTCGTATGGATCAAAATGGTAGAATGGTTCAACGTAGGATGGTTCACAGCTTGGCAAAGGTTCAAGACGAACTAAGATGGTACTCCTTGGATCACTTCTACACCTCGTACAATTGGGCAAAGGTTCGTCCCAATTTGACTTGCATCTTCACGTATAAATATAGTATGGTACGTTTTGTGTGTGTGTGTTCGTTTAAGCTTGCATGGAAAAGTTTATATAGCGAGTTATGAAGTGTAGAGACAAGGTAGGTTCACAAGAGTTGGAAGGTGGTATATACACGAATAGTAGCACCTCATTTCTTGTCCAATCAAGTGTTTACGAGACTTAGATTGTGTAAGGTTTCTTTCTATTCATTCCTGACAATCACATTGTGACAGTGATTGATTACTTGTCATTGGGGAGCAAGGGTGGCATGGAAGGAATGTTGGGACACGTTTATACTTATCCTTGCATGAGACGTTTTGTTGTTTGCTTTGGTCATTTCTAGGGTAGTAAACGAATGAGACATTTTATAAACTTGGTCATTTCTGATTCTTTGCTTGGTGGTGATTTGAGATGTGTGAAAATATATGGGTGTCGTGTGTAGAAATCACGAAATAGATAGGGGGTTTTGGGTGCTTGATCTCGTCGGGTACAAAGAAAGAAAAGAAAAATAAAACTAAGGGTGTGTTTGGGCTTGTTAAAGCCTGGAGGGCTTTGGTTCGTTTGGGCCCAACAGAAAAGAAAAAGAAAACAAAATTAAGAAGCCCGTTTGGTTTATATTGGGTTTAGGTGGCCCAATGGGTCACGTAGGCCCACTTAGCAAGTTTCACGGGTCGGGTTACGGTCCAATAATATTAGTGAGCGGTCTCGGGAATTTTCATAGGCTCGGGAAATATATAAATAGTACACGGTAAATAAACGAAACGTATATTATAAAAATATAAACGTTTAAAATATATTCGCGATAATTAGACTATCTAGGTTTGTCTTCAAGCATCGTTCCTAGGCAAAAGAATAAATCACAATTTACCGTTGTGATTTATGTAACAAGTCATATATATAAAAAAAAATTTGTCACTTGTAAAATAGCATTTAATTTAACGCAAGACCTTGTATTTCATGTTTATTTATTTACTAATCGTACGGGAAATTACGAGAGGCTATAGTACATACCCCTTACAGTGAATTCCGTCCCGGAATTTCAGTTTAAGATGGTTGTCAAGGGTGTCTATGAAAAGAGATGTGGGTACTTGGCGCGAATCTGGTCCTCGCGCTCCCAAGTGTACTCCGGTCCTCGTTTAGAGTCCCAACGAACTTTTATAATAGGGATACGGTTTTGCTTAAGTTGTTTAATTTCCCTATCCATGATTTCTACCGGTTCCTCGGTGAAAAGGAGTTTGTCATCAAGTTGTATCTCTTTCAATGGAATGACAAGAGATTCATCGGATAGGCACTTCTTAAGGTTTGACACATGCAAGGTGTCGTGAACGCGACTAAGCTCTTCCGGTAGTTCGAGCTTATATGCTACGGATCCTATCCTTTCTAGGATTTTGAATGGACCGATTTATCTGGGGTTTAACTTTCCCCGCTTTCCGAATCGTATCATTCCTTTCCAAGTTGATACTTTTAACATAACTTTATCTCCGATCTGAAAATTCATGGGTTTTCACTTTAAGTCGGCGTAAGTTTTCTGTCGGTCTCTAGTGGTTTGTAAACGCTGTTTGATTTTAATAATCTTCTCGGTAGTCTCATGAACTAGATCCGGTCCAGTGAGTTGTACTTCTCCAACTTCTGCCCAACAAACGGGTGATCTGCACTTTCGACCATAAAGTGCTTCGAACGGTGCTGCCTTGATACTGGCATGAAAACTGTTGTTGTATGAGAATTCAGCTAATGGTAAGTGTTTGTCCCAACCTTTTCCGAAGTCTATGACGCAAGCGCGTAGCATATCTTCTAAGGTTTGAATTGTTCTTTCACTTTGACCATCGGTTTGTGGGTGATAAGCTGTGCTCATATCCAGTTTCGTTCCTAAAGCTTTTTGCAAAGATCCCCAAAAATGAGACGTGAAACGACTATCACGATTTGAGATGATAGAAATTGGCACTCCATGCCGTGACACTATTTCCTTCAGATATATCTGAGCAAGTGTGTTCATCTCATCGGTTTCCTTAATTGGTAGAAAATGAGTGGATTTTGTAAGGCGATCAACGATAACCCATATCGTGTCGTAACCAGTAGGTATTTTCGGGAGCTTGGTGATGAAGTCCATTGTAATACGTTCCCATTTCCATATCGGGAGTTCTGGTTGTACAAGTAGTCCTGACGGTTTTTGATATTCTGCCTTTAATCTCGAACATGTTAGACATTTACTGACGTATTCAGCGATGTCAGCCTTCATGTTCGACCACCAATACAATTTCTTAAGATCCTGGTACATTTTTTCGGAACCTGGATGTATGGAGTATTTTGATTTGTGAGACTCATGCATGATGAGGTCACGAATACCTCCAAAGAGTGGGATCCAGTTTCTTTCCTTGAAACAAAGCATTCCATTTGATCTTTTCACGAAACCATTATTGTTTTCGGGCATTCCATAGATCCTTTCCTTTGGTCTATTTTCCTCCTTAAGAGCTTCGCTTTGGGCGGTAAGAATTTGTGCTGGGAGGGGTGAACAAATAGTCATTCCTAACGATTTAACCCTGTGAGGTTTCAATCGTTCCTTCCGGCTCAACGCGTCTGCTACTACATTAGCCTTTCCTGGGTGATAACGGATTTCACAGTCATAATCGCTAATTAATTCTATCCAACGGCGTTGTCTCATGTTTAACTCCTTTTGGTCTAGAATGTGTTGAAGACTTTTGTGGTCAGTAAACACGGTACACCTAGTGCCGTATAAGTAGTGTCTCCATAACTTAAGAGCAAACACTACTGCTCCTAATTCTAAGTCATGAGTGGTGTAGTTTTCCTCATGTTTCTTCAGTTGTCGTGATGCATAAGCTATTACCTTGCTTCTTTGCATCAATACTGCTCCTAACCCGTGATACGAAGCGTCACAATACACTATGAAGTCTTCACTTCCTTCAGGTAGTGCTAATATTGGTGCCTCACAAAGCTTCTGTTTTAATAGTTGGAAGGTAAATTCTTCCTTCTCTCCCCAGGTATACTTCTCGTTTTTCTGGGTTAACTTGGTTAAAGGCTTTGTGATCTTGGAAAAACCTTCGATGAACCGTCGGTAGTAACCCGCAAGACCTAAAAATCGTCGAATCTCCGTGGGACTTATAGGAGATGTCCAATCTTTAACGGCCTCGATCTTTGCAGGGTCTACATGAAAACCTTGACTATTAATGACATTTCCTAGAAATTGTACGGTGCGTATCCAAAAGTCGCATTTTGAGAACTTTGCATACAACTTCTCTTTCTTGAGTAGTTCTAAGATAATATTCAAGTGTTCGGCATGTTCCTCTTCGCTACGTGAGTAGATCAGAATGTCGTCGATGAACACTATCACAAACTTATCTAAATATGGCTTACTTACTCGATTCATCAAGTCCATGAAAACTGCTGGTGCGTTTGTCAGACCAAATGGCATCACTTGAAACTCGTAATGTCCATAGCGTGTTCTGAATGCAGTTTTGGGAATATCTTCTTCCCGAACTCTTAGTTGATGGTATCCTGACCTTAAGTCAATTTTCGAGTACACACTCGATCCTTGTAATTGATCAAATAGGTCATCGATTCTGGGTAAGGGGTACCGATTCTTTATCGTAAGTTTGTTCAACTCTCGGTAATCGATGCACATTCGGAAGGATCCATCCTTCTTTTTAACGAATAATACTGGGGCTCCCCAGGGTGATGAGCTTGGCCGAATAAAACCTTTATCGGACAAATCTTTTAATTGTTCCGATAGTTCGTTCATTTCAGATGGTGCTAACCTATAAGGTGCTCTAGCCACTGGTGCTGCCCCAGGTACTAGATCAATCTGAAATTCTACTTGTCGGGTTGGTGGGAGACCGGGCAAATCTTCAAAATTACGAGAAGCTATAGTACATACCCCTTACAGTGAATTCCGTCCCGGAATTTCAGTTTAAGATGGTTGTCAAGGGTGTCTATGAAAAGAGATGTGGGTACTTGGCGCCAATATGGTCCTCGCGCTCCCAAGTGTACTCCGGTCCTCGTTTAGAGTCCCAACGAACTTTTATAATAGGGATACGGTTTTGCTTAAGTTGTTTAATTTCCCTATCCATGATTTCTACCGGTTCCTCGGTGAAAAGGAGTTTGTCATCAAGTTGTATCTCTTTCAATGGAATGACAAGAGATTCATCGGATAGGCACTTCTTAAGGTTTGACACATGCAAGGTGTCGTGAACGCGACTAAGCTCTTCCGGTAGTTCGAGCTTATATGCTACGGATCCTATCCTTTCTAGGATTTTGAATGGACCGATGTATCTGGAGTTTAACTTTCCCCGCTTTCCGAATCGTATCATTCCTTTCCAAGTTGATACTTTTAACATAACTTTATCTCCGATCTGAAAATCCATGGGTTTTCACTTTAAGTCGGCGTAACTTTTCTGTCGGTCTCTAGTGGTTTGTAAACGCTGTTTGATTTTAATAATCTTCTCGGTAGTCTCATGAACTAGATCCGGTCCAGTGAGTTGTACTTCTCCAACTTTTGCCCAACAAACGGGTGATCTGCACTTTCGACCATAAAGTGCTTCGAACGGTGCTGCCTTGATACTGGCATGATAACTGTTGTTGTATGAGAATTCAGCTAATGGTAAGTGTTTGTCCCAACCTTTTCCGAAGTCTATGACGCAAGCACGTAGCATATCTTCTAAGGTTTGAATTGTTCTTTCACTTTGACCATCGGTTTGTGGGTGATAAGCTGTGCTCATATCCAGTTTCGTTCCTAAAGCTTTTTGCAAAGATCCCCAAAAATGAGACGTGAAACGACTATCACGATCTGAGATGATAGAAATTGGCACTCCATGCCGTGACACTATTTCCTTCAGATATATCTGAGCAAGTGTGTTCATCTCATCGGTTTCCTTAATTGGTAGAAAATGAGCGGATTTTGTAAGACGATCAACGATAACCCATATCGTGTCGTAACCAGTAGGTGTTTTCGGGAGCTTGGTGATGAAGTCCATTGTAATACGTTCCCATTTCCACATCGGGAGTTCTGGTTGTACAAGTAGTCCTAACGGTTTCTGATATTCTGCCTTTACTCTCGAACATGTTAGACATTTACTGACGTATTCAGCGATGTCAGCCTTCATGTTCGACCACCAATACAGTTTCTTAAGATCCTGGTACATTTTGTCGGAACCTGGATGTATGGATTATTTTGATTTGTAAGACTCATGCATGATGAGGTCACGAATACCTCCAAAGAGTGGGATCCAGTTTCTTTCCTTGAAACAAAGCATTCCATTTGATCTTTTCACGAAACCATTATTGTTTTCGGGCATTCCATAGATCCTTTCCTTTGGTCTATTTTCCTCCTTAAGAGCTTCGCTTTGGGCGGTAAGAATTTGTGCTGAGAGGGGTGAACAAATAGTCATTCCTAACGATTTAACCCTGTGAGGTTTCAATCGTTCCTTCCGGCTCAACGCGTTTGCTACTACATTAGCCTTTCCTGGGTGATAACGGATTTCACAGTCATAATCGCTAAGTAATTCTATCCAACGGCGTTGTCTCATGTTTAACTCCTTTTGGTCTAGAATGTGTTGAAGACTTTTGTGGTCAGTAAACACGGTACACCTAGTGCCGTATAAGTAGTGTCTCCATAACTTAAGAGCAAACACTACTGCTCCTAATTCCAAGTCATGAGTGGTGTAGTTTTCCTCATGTTTCTTCAGTTGTCGTGATGCATAAGCTATTACCTTGCTTCTTTGCATCAACACTGCTCCTAACCCGTGATACGAAGCGTCACAATACACTATGAAGTCTTCACTTCCTTCAGGTAGTGCTAATATTGGTGCCTCACAAAGCTTCCGTTTTAATAGTTGGAAGGCAAATTCTTCCTTCTCTCCCCAGGTATACTTCTCGTTTTTCTGGGTTAACTTGGTTAAAGGCTTTGTGATCTTGGAAAAACCTTCGATGAACCGTCGGTAGTAACCCGCAAGACCTAAAAATCGTCGAATCTCCGTGGGACTTGTAGGAGATGTCCAATCTTTAACGGCCTCGATCTTTGCAGGGTCTACATGAAAACCTTGACTATTAATGACATGTCCTAGAAATTGTACGGTGCGTATCCAAAATTCGCATTTTGAGAACTTTGCATACAACTTCTCTTTCTTGAGTAGTTCTAAGATAATCTTCAAGTGTTCGGCATGTTCCTCTTCGCTACGTGAGTAGATCAGAATGTCGTCGATGAACACTATCACAAACTTATCTGAATATGGCTTACATACTCGATTCATCAAGTCCATGAAAACTGCTGGTGCGTTTGTCAGACCAAATGGCATCACTTGAAACTCGTAATGTCCATAGCGTGTTCTGAATGCAGTTTTGGGAATATCTTCTTCCCGAACTCTTAGTTGATGGTATCCTGACCTTAAGTCAATTTTCGAGTACACACTCGATCCTTGTAATTGATCAAATAGGTCGTCGATTCTGGGTAAGGGGTACCGATTCTTTATCGTAAGTTTGTTCAACTCTCGGTAATCGATGCACATTGGAAGGATCCATCCTTCTTTTTAACGAATAATATTGGGGCTCCCCAGGGTGATGAGCTTGGCCGAATAAAACCTTTATCGGACAACTCTTTTAATTGTTCCGATAGTTCGTTCATTTCAGATGGTGCTAACCTATAAGGTGCTCTAGCCACTGGTGCTGCCCCAGGTACTAGTTCAATCTGAAATTCTACTTGTCGGGTTGGTGGGAGACCGGGTAAATCTTCGGGAAATACTTCCGGAAAATCCTTAACAATAGGAACATTTTCGATTTGTTTCTCCGTTGACTTATTTTCTGTCACATGAATCATGAATACTTGACATCCTTAATTCAAGTGTTTTACTACTCTAGCGTATGAAATGGTTCCATAGCGAGTTTTGCTTTTGTCCCCGTGGACAATGAGAGTTTCATCCTCGAGTGGGATGTGAACGGCTTTTTCGTCACAGTGAATTCTAGCACGATGTTTGGATAACCAATCCATACCTATGATGGCGTCAAAACTCCCAAGTTCTACAGGCATTAAATCGATGGGAAAAGGTGTTTCTATAACACCCCCATTTTCAGGATCGCAGCGGAAAGGGACATAGGGTTTTATACATTAGTCACATTGTACAAACATAGTAAACAACTTCAAAACAAATTCGTTTTTAAACTTTCACATTCGATAAATTATCAGAGTTACAAGGTCCCAAAAGTTTTTAAACATAATCCAAAGTTACATAAGTTTAGAAGTTTTAAACATTATCGAATGAAAATTTTTAATTAAACATGGGCCATCAAATAGATATCCATTCTTTGCGCCGCCCATCCAAGCTGAAATCACTTACGGACCTGAGATAAACATGCTAAAAGTCAACAATAATGTTGAGTGAATTCATAGAGTTTAATAAGTAATAAGTTGAATACAAGCATTAATCATCGATAGACATGTAAGGCCTTTACATGTTGGAAAATAGAATTATAACATCAAGCTCATGACACCGAACCTTAACGAAATTTAACAATGCCCATGAAGGTAATCTTTGCCATTTACCTTAGATTCTCAATATTATGTGCCCGTTTGATCTACAGATATCAAGTGAGCGCTACTCACCTGGACATGTTTGTTAAACCCAATATGCATATTCATAATATTAGCGTTTACTCAGCACGTAATTAACGGTCCATGAAATTAGGGACTTTTAGGGCAAGAAGTACTCGATGTCTATAATTCGTGTAATCGGGTCAAGCATACCAAAACTACTTGTATTCAGTTTATAAAACTAGCATATATCCCCCTCGCGAGGTTTATAAAACATTTAAGTAAGTAAAGGCGAGGCTATGAACTCACCGTGAATAAAGGAAATAGCAAGGAACAACAAGTGGAGAAAATAGTCACGCGAGCTCTACGAGGAACCTAAATAGACATACGCTTGTCTTAGGTTTTTGAAAATAAATATTGATGTATCTTTGTTGTATATAAATCATGATCTTTCTTAGGCTTGGTACAATATTCCTATGCTTGTTTATATGTCCAAATATGTAGTAGTTATAGGTCCAATATTACAAGGTATAAAACATTTTTATACCTTTTTATACCTAGTGCTGATGAAAATTTTATTAACTTGTACATGTTTACAATTTCGCCATTTGCAAACAAAATTAAGTTCCTTATATCCCCGGAAAGGTATTAATCTGTACTAACAAGTTTTGTGGGTCCCAC
>LBNU01036635.1:104304-127805 GCA_014162995.1 Artemisia annua | reverse complement strand
ATAATATGCCCCCAAGATAGGTTTTTGCCAGTAACCTATGTCAGCAAAATAATGTGCGTATGGTAGTTTTCTCCAACGACCAAACGGGGATTGTCAGTCCCTAATAGATCTATCCACAGTCATTTACGTTCACCCTGTAAGTGATTAAGGTTCATGATCGAGGGTCTTTTGGCAATAGCTACTTAAGCAATAATAACGGTCAGCCGGTATATCAATACCAATAAAAGACTTGTATTCGGTTTTTAAGCATGTTTCTCCCCACATAAAACAGTTAAAAAGTGGGCTATGAACTCACCTTAGTGATACAGTAGATGTAGTGGTATCGTAAACTCAACGATGTTAGGCAACGGCTTTACACACAACCTAAAAGATAATGCAAGTTTCAGTTGATAGTCTAAGTCCGGTTTTATCGCGAATACTAGTCATTTAGTTACGAACAAATCTCTTGTTTGTTTAAATGTCTAAAGTTCAAAAACAAAGTTATATATCCATATAACTTGTAAGTAAAATGATCGATGACCGATGTAAAGTCATTATTAATAAATCAAAGTTTGTAGCCGATAAGTCGTAATTGTAACTTATAAAGAAAGACGAATAAACGTATCGTTAAAAGAAAGAAATAAATAATATCTCGTTATGTCGTTAATTTAATTATAGTTACGAATTATATAATGTATATTTATAAAAGTTTTATATTATATATGTGTATTTATATATAAAACATTAATATTATTTTAATAAAATAATATTTACAGAAAAATCCTCCAAGTTTTACCAATTTATATTTTTAAACCCTAACGATATAAGTTTTACACCGTTAGTCCAAAGTTAAATATTATTACATTTTAAGTCCAAAAGTATTACATTTACATTTCTCACTCCCATGTTTCAATATTAACAGTTTCTAGCTCATAAAAATCAGTTTTGACGGTTTCTACCCAAAGTGTATAACTTTGGCAGTTTTAGTCCTCGGTTACAAAAGTTTTGCAAATTTAGTCCAATTTTCACCAACTTCAAAACTTAACTTTTTGATATGCTAAATAAGCTCAGGGTATTCAAAGTAACTTATTTCAAGAAGTACAGTAGATGTAGTGGTATCGTAAACTCAACGATGTTAGGCAACGGCTTCACACACAACCTAAAAGATAATGCAAGTTTCAGTTGATAGTCTAAGTCCGGTTTTATCGCGAATACTAGTCATTTAGTTACGAACGAATCTCGTGTTTGTTTAAATGTTTAAAGTATAAAAACAAGTTATATATGTAAGTAAAATGATCGATGACCGATGTAAAGTCATTTTTAATAAATCAAAGTTTGTAGTCGATATGTCGTGTTGGTAATTTATATAAGAAATGAAATACACGTATCGTTAAAAGAAATAAATAATGTATCGTTGTATCGTTAATTTAATTATAGTTACGAATTATATAACGTATTTATATAAGTTTAAATTTATAAAAGTTTTATATTAAATATGTGTATTTATATATAAAACATTAATATTATTTTTATAAAATAATATTTATAGAAAAATTCTCCAAGTTTTACCAAATTACACTTTTAATCCTAACGGTATAAGTTTTACACCGTTAGTCCAAAGTTAAATATTATTACATTTCTAGTCCAAAAGCATCAAAATTTACATTTCAAACTTCCATGTTTCAATATTAACAGTTTCTAACTCATAAAAATAGTTTTGACAGTTTGGACCCTAAGTTTCCCATTTTGGCAGTTTTAGTCCCTAAGTTAAGAAATTTTGCAAACTTAGTCCAAAAATCATCAAATTAAAAGTTTAACATTTTTATTTTCTAAATAAGCTCAGGACATCTTATTTAGCTTATAGAAACTGCTTATTATTTTTAAAACAACTTATCTCACTTATTGGGCCTTAACGAGCTACTTAGAAGGCCCAATAACAATTTGAGATCCATTGGGCTAACGGGATGTTTGGGCCTGGACTTGGGCTCAATTTTAGAGTATGAAAACATCATGAAATAGCTTATGGGACCAGCTTATCACAAAAGCTTATTGGGCTTTAATTAAGCCCACGTTATGTTATGAAATTTTATAGAAAAACTGATTTGGTCGCGTAGAAAAGGGTCGGGCAAATGGCTTATACAAGCTTATGAGGTCGAATAAATTGTGCCTCTTATTTGTTAACCAAGGTGACAAAGAGGTCGAGCAATAAAAAGTATGGGTCATGTGTCGAATTAAGTTTTAACGAGGTCAAAGCGTTTGGTCAAAACCAATATCAAAATAGTTCCATCATTTAGAAAATATTCTAAGTGTTTTCATTTATACGAATGGGTCTAGCAACCTTCAAAACGTGTCGAATTAATTGGTTAAACGTCATATTCATGTTCAAAACTTTATGTCATTCGTTTGTTAACGTTTAGAATAATTAGAATGTTAAATAAAATGTATGTGTCACGTTTTTATATTATGAATAAAATGAGCAAAGTAAACGTGCCAACACCATAATAACGAAATAAAATATAACAAAGGTTTCTCCATTTCTCACCTCACCACTTGGGGTGGAGTTTACTCGTTCGTATGGATCGAAATGGTACAATGGTTCAACGTAGGATGGTTCACAGCTTGGCAAAGGTTCAAGACGAGCTAAGATGGTACTCCTTGGATCACTTCTACACCTCGTACAATTGGGCAAAGGTTCGTCCCAATTTGACTTGCATCTTCACGTATAAATATAGTATGGTATGTTTTGTGTGTGTGTGTTCGTTTAAGCTTGCATGGGAAAGTTTATATAGCGAGTTATGAAGTGTAGAGACAAGGTAGGTTCACAAGAGTTGGAAGGTGGTATATACACGAATAGTAGCACCTCATTTCTTGTCCAATCAAGTGTTTACGAGACTTAGATTGTGTAAGGTTTCTTTCTATTCATTCCTGACAATCACATTGTGTACAGTGATCGATTACTTGTCATTGGGGAGCAAGGGTGGCATGGAAGGAATGTTGGGACATGTTTATACTTATCCTTGCATGAGACGTTTTGTGGTTTGCTTTGGTCATTTCTAGGGTAGTAAACGAATGAGACATTTTATAAACTTGGTCATTTCTGATTCTTTGCTTGGTGGTGATTTGAGATGTGTGAAAATATATGGGTGTCGTGTGTAGAAATCACGAAATAGATAGGGGGTTTTGGGTGCTTAGTCTCGTCGGGTACAAAGAAAGAAAAGAAAAATAAAACTAAGGGTGTGTTTGGGCTTGTTAAAGCCTGGTGGGCTTTGGTTCATTTGGGCCCAGCAGAAAAGAAAAAGAAAACAAAATTAAGAAGCCCGTTTGGTTTATATTGGGTTTAGGTGGCCCAATGGGTCACGTAGGCCCACTTAGCAAGTTTCACGGGTTGGGTTACGGTCCAATAATATTAGTGAGTGGTCTCGGGAATTTTCATAGGCTCGGGAAATATATAAATAGTACACGGTAAATAAACGAAATGTATATTATAAAAATATAAACGTTTAAAATATATTCGCGATAATTAGACTATCTAGGTTTGTGTGCAAGCGTCGTTCCTAGGCAAAAGAATAAATCACAATTTACCGTTGTGATTTATGTAACAAGTCATATATATAAAAAAAAAATTTGTCACTCGTAAAATAGCATTTAATTTAACGCAAGACCTTGTATTTCATGTTTATTTATTTACTAATTGTACGGGAAATTACGAGAGGCTACAATAAACGTTTTCCCTCAAATAGCACCTATCCTTTCTCCCGTTGAACCCAAGGACTCTTTAAAAATGGGGGACGAGCATCTAAACACTATTCCGGCAACAGAATCAGACGAATTCAAAAAGTCTAGTGTTGAGAACCTCGTCCCAATCCCAAGTGAGTCCGGGGAAATTTCTATCGGTGATTCTGAAATTGTTGAAAATGATCATCTTGATATATATGAAGATATTCCCGACTCTTCCCATCCTTCTCTTACACCGGATGCTAATAATGATTCTATTTCGACTAATATTGATGATACTTATTTTGATCCGGAGGGAGACATCCTTTTTCTTGAAAATTTATTGAACGAAGAACCGTCACCTTCTCTCCCTCTGAAGAACGACAACGTTGATGTTATTGTTGAGCCGTCCGATCCTTTGGAGCCCGAGCTCAAGGATTCTTTACCCGATCTTGAGAAATATGTTTTTAATACATCAGAAGAGTGTGATTTACCTCCGATTGACAATTCGAATGATCGTGATTTGATGTTCTCCGATTCCGACGATGACGATTCTTTATATTGTGGAGACATCGATTATATAGAGGATTTACCTTCTGAGCTTGTTAGCTTAGAAGAAGAGAATGATGAAGATATGGATACGAAAATCCAAGATGAAGCTTTTTGTGAAAAATTATTGAAAATGAATCTTCTCATTTCTAAGATCGAGGCATTTAATGACAAATCAATTTCATCTCCTATCCCCGTCGAGGATAGCGACTTTATTCCAGAGTATGAAGCGTACAATTTTGATATCGATCATACGGAAGAGACAAGTGGTGGCAGTACCACTACTCATGCTTACTTCTCTCTTTCCGTCAATCAAAATGATCCTTATCATGAAAAGTTCTCCGGTGAACTTACTCTCATAGCTCCTCTGGAGTATGATCGCTTCAACTTCAATCATAAGGAAGATCTGGACACGGGGAGAGACGTACTTTATTTGTTTGTTGATGACATAACCCCAACCCTCCCTCACGAGTATTCATTTGATAATACCCATTTGAGTCTAAATGTTGAGAACGCAGAATGGTTAATGATAATTTTCAAAATTTTTCTATCATTCATCACATATGATGTGAATTTTCCTATCCTTCACTCCATCGGGAGTGAGAATGCTCTCTTTAACCCCGACATCTCCGCTTTACATGTCGGGTGTCCATTGCTGTGTTGATTGATGCGTGGTTTTGCGCCTTACAACAGGTTTTACCTCTCGAGGGATCTCAAGAGGCTTACAACCTCTCGAGGGATCTCAAGAGGCTTACAACCCCACCAGGCAGTGTACCTGACCGATGTAGTATAGTGTAGTGGTAAGTACGGGGGATTGATCGTTCTCCACAGGGAATAGTGTTCGTTAGGTATGAAAAACTACTCTAATTAGGTCTAAGGTTGAGGGATGATTCTTTTTGTATTTTTTATATTTTATGAAAGCAAGTAAAATCTCGGGTTTGAAGGAGTGGGCGGAATTAGTTGCTAGTCAACTAACCCACAAACTACTATTGCAAATAAAATAAAATAACAAGAAAATAAAAGGTTGTGAAACTTATATGGAGACAAGCGTGTTTACTTAGATTTCCTTACTCCCTAACTATCTTTTACCGGTTAATTAGTGTGTATTAATTGCGTGGATGACGGGTGTATTCCTTAATACCATTCGTGGGGTGGCGTACGTACTTCCCCAACTCTATAAGCTCCTACTTCACTCCTATGTCGAGCCTGCTAGAAGCTCCTAACATGGGATCATTAGAATTCGCTCATGCATTAAATACAACCATAAAAACCTAGTACGCATTGGTTCATGTTTCTTAAGACGTTCAAGCAAGTTACCGTATAGGAGGTTAGCCAGTTTTCTTAAGCCTAACATCGATAAACAATCATCTAATACAATTAATAACACACCAACAACCAATAATCAATAGTTAGGTTTCATCAGATCTAAGCAAACACAAGATAAATCTAGCCTAGCATGTTAATTGAAATACAAGCATAAGATATAATTAACCAACACATAGACATATTGATTAATTTGAAGGGAGACTTATCTTTAATTGAACATGGAAGAATCAAGGGTGAAAAACCCTTGAAAAAGCTGATAAAATCGTCTAGGGTTTGTTCCAAAAAAGTTGCACACTAATGAATGAAAAATAGAAAAGTATATATAGAAAATACACTATGACGGCGTCAGCTTATACATCCTGACGCCGTCAGCTCGCCGCCTCTAGGGTTCTCGGATGGCCTAGATCTACTTCTGACGTCGTCACTTGTAAACTCGAGCAGGGCCGTCTCTCTTTAGCATTATACCTGACGGCCTTGGATTATTAACACCTGACACCGTTAGGTGTAAACGTCATAATTCTTGCTTAGGGCGTCTGGTACAGTCTAAACTCCACTCCTTTGTCTGCATGGCTGACGGCGTCACCTTGTGACTATGAGGCCGTCAGGAAGGATTTCCAGCATTCTTTTGAGACTTTGTCGTTTTCTTCACTTTATGCTCCAAAAAACGTCCAAAATGATGTGTTTTCCAGAATTCCTCTCAAAAGTACCTAAAATGACAAAAGGAACGATTTAGGGCAATATTTGATCATATTAACACGAATTAAGGCTTAAATGACCCCCTAAAACGGGTACACTTTTCACCTCATCAAATACCCTTACACTTGAGATTTGCTTGTCCTCAAGCAAATAGGCTTTTATTGCAATCAAAATATGAGTTAGGGGTCATTTAACACTAATATAAAAGTAATTACAACAAATAGTTACTCGACCCTAATCATAATAAGCACGGAAATCATACACTAGCACCTCACAAATAGTGTTTGGATACTCTCATCTCTCGGGTGTTATAAACCTATACAACTACATTTGAAATGGAATAAAATCACTCACTACCTGTCATAGCAAATAGATTACCATAGGCTTGGGAGAGGACCAATTACTCCTCCACTAGGCGTAAGCACCTAAGATAAACTATCAAAGAGGGCTTTCCAAAGGGTTGGAACATGAGGTGTAGGGATATGATAAACACGGTTTGGTTGGAATAAAGGGTATTTTACTGGTGGCAAGTTAATTATCATGATCAAATACATGTTCTATACAATGTTGCTAAACCAAGACTGGACTCAACTTACGTTAATTCAAAAACTAATAAAACATAAAATAAACATAAAAAGAAATGGGATGGTAGTCCGTATGTTTTTTCTACTTTTCTTTTTCTCATTTTTTTGTATTTTTCTTGATTTTTCGAATTTTTTTTCTTTTTTTCATACACTCTTGCCCTACCATCCAAAATAGTACATCATAGGGGCCTCGGTTCTCCCCTTACACTTGAACTTTTACATATTTTACAAATAACTAATCTATTGACTCGAATTAAGATAATCGAAAAACTTGGAGTACTTTTAAAATATTTCGCACATATGGGGGTAATAATGATTTTCTTCCCCATTATTCCATTAAACTAGTACTTTACCCATGAGTCCCAATTGTCCCAAAACAATATGTACAAGATATGACTTGACTTAGCAACCATGTAATCAATTAGATTATTAACAAAAGGTTTAAACAAATGTTGTCACAATAATGCACTAAAGATAAGTGCATACAAGGTAGGCTAAGGCGATTTGGGTGTACATTTAAGTGGGGTGTAACAAATTCTCACTTTGAGTAAGATGCTCAAAGGTCGAAACGAAAAGATAGGCTCTGAGGGGTGTACTAGGGGTATCGTGTACCAAAAATGGGTACAACGCAAAGGTGTGGGAGAATTACTTGACCAATGTAGCCAATGTAATTATAACAAAAACACGGGTGTAAAACAAAGGGTTAATCCTAATGCCTCTTATCATGTAGTAGATCTAACTACACGAATGTAGTCTCACTTGTGGATTTGAGATGGTCCTAACGCAAGTTCTAGAATCTAAGTGCTACCGGTACACACATCATAGCATAAATGCTTTTCCTACCAATTCTAGGGGCGAACCTCACATATTTGGGATGGAAATTTTTTTAGTGGTACGGTTTTTGTGCTAGTCATATAATTTCCTATCCATGAGACGCTTATTAGGACCAAAGTTTCACTTCTAAATGATGTAAAAAAAATTTAATTGGTGCTAAAATTGCCCTAACAAATATTGCTCTCGGTTTTATTACAAATTTACTATCAAACAAACGAAAATCAAGCGCAATTGCATTCTATAAAGTGTCTTCATTTACCCCCTTACACTTAAACCGAACATTGTCCCCAATGTTCACATAAAAGATGTAAAAGTAAAGAAAATGAAAGAATGAAACAAAATACTCCCCTGATTCGTTTGGTGTGGATAGTGAGGTAACATGGTTAGATCTTCTTCCAAGAAAGATGAACGCTCAAAGCTTCCCTTCCGAAATATAAATCATCTTCTTGTCCAAAATAACCTGTTAACCTAAAAAAGAATAAAGGCGAACCTCGCATAAAATCGGCGGTATAATCTATAATAGGATATAATGCTTGTGGAATGAATGTTTTTGCAGAATTCCTGGAGATTATAAGTTAGAGAATTAACAAAACTTTTTATGATTCCGGAAGAAAAACAAAACTTTCAAAAATTTCAAAAAATTACTGCCTGACGCCGTCAGGTTGTAGTGCCTGACGCCGTCAGGTTGTAGTGCCTGACGTCGTCAGAAATAATCTGACAGAATTCTCATGTTAAGTTTCCGGAAAATTTCTGGAAAAACTATACCTTACTTCTTGGAATTCCTGCAAAACATCATTATGACTCGATACAAGCATTTGACTCAAACAAGTACTAATATGCCTGTTAATTTACATTGTTATGATTCATGTTCATTCGTTCTTATAAACCGATTTAGATTTCCCTTACACTTATATTTTGCAAAACACCTTTATATGTAGTTATGACGAAGTTAAAAACAAAATAAAGCATTTTCACAAGTTAGTTTTTGAAGCATGAATCAATGGCAAGAAAAATAACATACATACGGAAACAAATAAAATCAAACAAACAAATAAACAAACACTCAAAGCAAATAAAGCTTGGGTTGCCTCCCAGGAAGCGCTTTTCTTTATTAACGAGTCTTGTAGCTAGACTCAAAGTCACCATACATTACGTGACTTCATCGTTAGTCACGTCCTCTAGGTCACCCTTAACAAATGCCTCAAATTCCGGATCCGATTGCAAATACCCTTTGTAAAGGTTCATCACCTTCTTCTCAATTGCTCCTACAATCTTATTGGCAACCTCTTGATCAACCTTATACTTAGGCCCGAGGGTCAAGCAATCCCTATAGTAGAGGCTCCATTTTTCCCACACATAATCCATGCACTTTCTCTTGTCTTCATCATTGATATCCTCAATTGCACTAATGTTATCTTTACTTAGTCGGGGCACAAAACGAAATTCCTTCATCCTATTAGGCATTTTATATGTAATCCTATCGGTCTCATTAGAAAATTGAATTGTCCCCTCCAATTCATCGTAACTCAACTTGGACTCCTCTATGAAAGGCTTACCTAATATGACATGGGAAAGGCTACATTCTATAACGCTCACCAGATCTTCAACAATCATGAAGTCAGTCACATACGTAAAGTTCCCAACTAAGACATGTAAATCTCTAACCCTCCCGACAAAATTACAAACTCCACCGGGGTAGTTGGGGTCTCTCCTAGGTTTGAGCCTCGTATTCACTATCTCATAATAGACACTTGAAGACATAACGTTGATTGGGGATTCAAAATTAATGTAAGCGTGATCAACGTATCTATATCCTATCATGCATGGTATCTTTATGTTCCTAAGGTCACCTCTTTTTTATCTTTTTGTCAATTTTAGCGAAGGGAGAGCGAGGGTTATCAATTATGTTACGGTAATAGGCGATCTCTTCCTTAGTGGGATAAAGATTAAAATATTCATCACCTACTCTCTCGCCTTCCTTTTCCTCTAAACTTCCGGAATTCTTGGGATCATCATATTCTAAGTCCTTGCATGCGTGTATTGCGCCTGCTAGGTCATTAAGTGCATGATCTAATTTAGCATCAATCAAACTATTAAGCTCTCTAAGCTCCCTAATTTCACTTTCGATTTCGTATCGTAATGACGCTACTTCGTCAGGTGTGAGGGTGGATTCATGCTTTCCATAATGGCCAACGGAATAAATAATGGACAAGTTACTACGAACAAAAACGCAAAGAAAAAGATAGACTAAAGAAGATCCTAGAAAAATAAAATAAAAATCTCACTACAAAAGAATCTAGTGAGTAGACCTAATAAAATAAAAATTCAACCTCAACAATAACTATTCCCCAGCAGCGGAGCCAAAAACTTGATACGTGGTTTTGCGACCTTACAACAGGTTTTACCTCTCGAGGGATCTCAAGAGGCTTACAACCCCACCAGGCAGTGTACCTGACCGATGTAGTATAGTGTAGTGGTAAGTACGGGGGATTGATCGTTCTCCACAGGGAATAGTGTTTGTTAGGTATGAAAAACTACTCTAATTAGGTCTAAGGGTGAGGGATGATTCTTTTTGTATTTTTTATATTTTATGAAAGCAAGTAAAATCTCGGGTTTGAAGGAGTGGGCGGAATTAGTTGCTAGTCAACTAACCTAAAAACTACTATTGCNACAACAGGTTTTACCTCTCGAGGGATCTCAAGAGGCTTACAACCCCACCAGGCAGTGTACCTGACCGATGTAGTATAGTGTAGTGGTAAGTACGGGGGATTGATCGTTCTCCACACGGAATAGTGTTTGTTAGGTATGAAAAACTACTCTAATTAGGTCTAAGGGTGAGGGATGATTCTTTTTGTATTTTTTATATTTTATGAAAGCAAGTAAAATCTCGGGTTTGAAGGAGTGGGCGGAATTAGTTGCTAGTCAACTAACCCAAAAAGTACTATTGCAAATAAAATAAAATAACAAGAAAATAAAAGGTTGTGAAACTTATATGGAGACAAGCGTGTTTACTTAGATATCCTTACTCCCTAAATATCTTTTACCGGTTGATTAGTGTGTATTAATTGCGTGGATGACGGGTGTATTCCGTAACACCATTCGTGGGGTGGCGTACGTACTTCCCCAACTCTATAAGGTCCTAACATGGGATCATTAGAATTCGCTCATGCATTAAATACAACCATAATAACCTAGTACGCATTGGTTCATGTTTCTTAAGACGTTGAACCAAGTTACCGTATAGGAGGTTAGCCAGTTTTCTTAAGCCTAACATCGATAAACAATCATCCAATACAATTAATAACACACCAACAACCAATAATCAATAGTTAGGTTTCATCAGATCTAAGCAAACACAAGGTAAACCTAGCCTAGCATGTTAATTGAAAGACAAGCATAAGATATAATTAACCAACACATAGGCATATTGATTAATTTGAAGGGAGACTTATCTTTAATTGAACATGGAAGAATCGAGGGTGAAAAACCCTTGAAAAAGCTTATAAAATCGTCTAGGGTTTGTTCCCAAAAATTTGCACACTAATGAATGAAAAATCAAAAAGTATATATAAAAAATACACTCTGACGGCGTCAGCTTATACACCCTGACGCCGTCAGCTCGCCGCCTCTAGGGTTCTCGGATGGCCTAGATCTACTTCTGACGCCGTCACTTGTAAACTCGAGCTGGGCCGTCTCTCTTTAGCATTACACCTGACGGCCTTGGATTATTAACACCTGACGCCGTTAGGTGTAAACGTCACAATTCTTGCTTAGGGCGTCTGGTACAGTCTGAACTCCACTCCTTTGTTTGCATGACTGACGGCGTCACCTTGTGACTCTGATGCCGTTAGGAAGGATTTCCAGCATTCTTTTGAGACTTTGTCGTTTTCTTCACTTTATGCTCCAAAAAACGCCCAAAATGATGTGTTTTCCAGAATTCTTCTCAAAAGTACCTAAAATGACAAAAGGAANGATGGCCTAGATCTACTTCTGACGCCGTCACTTGTAAACTCGAGCTGGGCCGTCTCTCTTTAGCATTACACCTGACGGCCTTGGATTATTAACACCTGACGCCGTTAGGTGTAAACGTCACAATTCTTGCTTAGGGCGTCTGGTACAGTCTGAACTCCACTCCTTTGTTTGCATGGCTGACGGCGTCACCTTGTGACTCTGACGCCGTTAGGAAGGATTTCCAGCATTCTTTTGAGACTTTGTCGTTTTCTTCACTTTATGCTCCAAAAAACGTCCAAAATGATGTGTTTTCCAGAATTCTTCTCAAAAGTACCTAAAATGACAAAAGGAACGATTTAGGGCAATATTTGATCATATTAACACGAATTAGGGCTTAAATGACCCCCTAAAACGGGTACACTTTTCACCTCATCATTGATTCTCCATTTGCTCCCCCAAGATTAAGTAAATTTGGGGCGAGTCTAAGCTATACGACTCGTTAAAAAACAAAAGCTTCGTGGGAGGCACCCCATGCTTATCCTTTTATTTTCTTTTTATTTCTAATAAGTAACGTGAGGAGGGCGACCTCTTCCATTCTCGTGTTTTCATGGTTGTTTGTGATTGTTCAGGATTGTCTCCGAGTTATGATGACTCTCGTGCTTGTTGTTTTGTCTCTTCTCCACTCGAGTATCATTCTTCGTTGCTTATGGAAATTCGATATCTAAAAATCTTATCGACTAACGTTATCTTTTGGCATAATTAATAAACGTCCTAAAATGTTCGTAGGATTACCTTTACCTTTGAAACATTGAGGACAATGTTTATCTTTGTTCTAGGGTGTGAATCTTCGATTCGATTTGACCTTGCGCTTTCATTTTAGTCCTTTACTCTCGCAACCCCGTTTTTCCTAAAAAATGAAAAAATTGAAAATTAAAAAAATAAATGATGAAAATATTGTGAAAAAATACAAAAAAATGCGAAAAATTGAAAAATCATGCAAAAATATAATAAGTGTTTTGACACCTTGTTGACTTTCCAGCTGGCGAGAGTAGGAATACAATTTTGACTTAATCCGGGCGTGTTGAGCCCTAGCTTGTTCCCTTAACCAATGATAATCACATAAGCTCATGCTAGTCTTGTACACAAAGAGCTATAAAATGCGAATTCTTTTTTAAGAGTTTGCAAGTTCCCATACTTGACTTTAGAAATGCATGGCTTAAAAGCTTCCGCTAGTCTTTTACATAAGGATCTAGAAAACGCGAATTCTTTTTAAGAATTTGCAAGTTTCCGTATTTGACTTTATATATGCGTGGCTGATTATCGGTTAAGCGTTCGCGAATCTCATTATTTGAGATTTTTAAATGTGCGAAGATCGAGAGATGATAGAGTTTATTTAGATGTAAGATGCCAAGCGTGGAGTAGTTGGTTCTCTTTAGAGCTCATGGAAGGTACTTGTGGCCTTTTTATCTTTTTAAAAGAATCTTTGCTTTAAAAATTGGGTACACATCAAGGATACATTTAAAATAAATGAAGTCAAAAAGTGTTATAGTATTTGGATTTGTAGTTATGTATGAGGTTTTGGAACTACCCGTAAAGTTCCATGAATAAAAGTATGTTGAAAAAAAAAGTCAAGAAAAGTTATGAATATGTATGGATTGATAATGCTAAAGTTGCTAAGATAAGTCGATGGAGCGTGAGGTGCATATGGATGGTCCTAGACTAGTCATATGAGGTGCACGTGTAGTACTCCTCAACTTATATATATGAGTTCATATGTATCCCAAATCCTTGATGTGGACCTCATTTTTAAGGCAATGGTTCTTGAGAGAAGATGGAAAACTACTTAGCGTCTAAACTTGGTATCTTTATCGGATAAAAACATATCGAAACGAGAAAACATGAAGCAATTCATTTCTCAACATAAGTAAAAAATCTAGATACATTAAGATATGGGAGCAAGAGGTTATTTCACAAGTAACTTCCATGAGTAGTGTTGCCATCTAATTTCTAAGTAAGCTGTGATCTCGTTTTTAAGCTTAGTTTGGGGGCTCGTGAAAAATCAGGGACGATGAATTTTATCTGTATGGTCACTTCTCCTTGAGTCGTGTTCTTACTCTATGAACGTAAACGTTATTACAAAATAATGAAAGTCAACATACTGTCACAAGAATAAAGTGGAAAAATACAAAAATAGTAGTATAATAGTTACTATATAAATAAATTGGAAAAATGGGGCGTTTTCGGGAATATATGATTTCGTAATCTCTTTTGAACGTTTGGCTACTTTTCAAAGTTAGTAAAAAGAGTTTTGAAATTATTTATCTCAAAAGCGTGATGTGATTACATTGCGTGAGGACACGACAATACCTTAGTCTGGGGGATTTTGGTATGTGTTAATTTACACATATCTTTTATCTTAATAAACGGACTAAAATGACCAAAAATCGATCATAAATGCCAAATATATAGTGTTTTTGTGTTTGTGAATGTGCAGGTACGAATATTTTAGAATTGGACAAAAATCGAGGAAAAACGACAAAAACGGGCACGAGAATGGAAAAGAGATCAAAAGTCGAGGCCGAGGAAGCATTTTTCAAGCTTTGATCATTATTAAGCTCACATGTCGACAAAGGCCCTTGAAGAACCAACAAAGTACAAGAATAGACCTTGGATAATTATTTATAAGAAGTTGGCAGCTGTAGTCCTTGCAAATTCAGAAAATGCAAAATTGGTCCTTGTGTTTATAATTTATCCAAAGTTTATCAATACTGGTCCAACAATTCAAAGCCTAAACCCATTATCCCTTTAACCCACAAGCCCAACATATAAAACCCAGTATACCCCACTTATAAACCCGGTAACCCATTCCCTTTATATAACCCGAGTCAACTACGCCATAACCCGGTCAAAATAAATTGAAATAATATTTAATAATCCCATTATACCCCCACATTGTACCCCTCTTCGTCCCCTATCCCAAATGAAATTCCGGCTATACTCCTTGATCAAACACTTAGTACTTGGAATCTATTACGTGGCAAAGGTGTAGAAGAGCTAGGATCGCCAACGTGTGTTAGAGTTTGTGGATAAATATTAATATGTATATGTCTAGTATCGAACTCGAGACCTCGGGATTGCACACATTACAAATGAGAATTAAAGTATAATAATTATATATATTAAATGTTATGTATATATATAATTATTTAAACACTATAAGGACTTAACGGTCGTTAGTTATTAACCGTATGGATTAACTATCGTTAAAAGCAAACGAGAAGGACTAGAATGAAAATAAAAGACAAGAGGTTCCGGAATAGACCATTGGTGGTCTATGGCCGGTTTTACAAGGGGAGGAGAAAACCAACCCAAACCTAACTTGTTCCCTAAGTTTACATTCTATATAAATAGAAAACCAAGGGTCATTGTTTTTCACTCTGGCACACATAACCCTAACTTGGTTTTCTCTTCTCTTTTCTTTGTCCCTAAACGATCGAACCAACACCCTCTTAGGGTTATTGGTTGATTTTTGTTTTACAAAAATCTAGTGTTTTATTGATCTTGCAATCACTTTAATTCATTAGTAGTTTGTGTGTACAAGAACGAGGTAATTACTCACTATAGTAATTATCAAAGGATCGATTAACAAAACGGTAAGGGGTTAATCATTGATACATATAAACCCTAATCAGGGTTCTTCACTTGTTCAAGATTATTAAAGTTTGATTCTTGTTTAGCTAGAATCAAAAGGTACGTTCCTATTATGTTTATGTTAATCTATTATGTGTTAAAATTCTTTCTACGCTTCTGCATATGTGACTACTCGATTTTAGAATAAATATATGATTGTCATGGTACATAAATTCTAACAGTGGTATCACGAGCCTACTATAACATGTAATTGATTACGTAAAACACATAAAAATTGAATCTATAATGTTTTAGATACATGTTAAGATTGTTTTGAGATCCAGGGCTTGTAAAATTTCGAAACCCTAAATTTGGGGGGGGGGGTCGATTTACTCCTTTATCCAAATTAGGGTTTGTGGATTAAATATTAATTTGATTAGAAACCCTAGGTCATTAACAAGTTTATGTGTTAATTGGACATACTTATGACCTAATTGCTAATTGTTATGCATGAATCCATGACGAAACATGCATGTTAGTCATGGATTAATTAATTGATTGATTATTTGTTTAATTGTTAGTACTTGTTTACACATCATAATTATTAGATAGATCTAAAATTGGGGAAGACCCCAAGTGTAATTAAAATCAATTTACGTGCTATGTGGTGTATTAATTAACTCTAGCTTACGCAATCGATTAGTCGATGTATGTGGCTCACTTGTGCAAAGTGAAAGCTTTAGTTAATTATACACATTATGAAAACCTAGAATTGATTTAATTATGTTTTATCTAATTAAGTATGCATGTGGCTAATTGTTTCACCTTTATAATTGTTTTGATTATTAGTTGTTTATTTATTTTCTTTTATAATTACTTGTTATGTGCTTGATACGATTGTAAGCAATAAAAAGGGTAATTTTATGAAAAGAAAATTAATTGGACTAATGATGGTGAAACATAATTATTATTAAGAACTTTACACTACGAAATCTTATGTGTCATACTTAGGGGTTGGCCTTACATGCCGTAATACGTTAAATGCATCCTCGCGACGAGATTTGTATTGTAAAAGTTTTAATATGTTCTAAGATGAAAGTTATAAAATTTTGCTTGATTGATGGTTTTGTACATATGGCTTTGAAAGTAAGTCATCTTTAGACAAATTCATAGTGATGGAAACAAGGTTTGGAAAGAGCGTAGTGTCTACCTTTGGTTTCCATACACTTATGAGTTCGTTAAAGATGTCTTACCTACATCACCATTATATGTACAATATCAACTTAACGGTGATTTACCTCAATTCCACATTGGTAGATGATAATTGTAGGTTCTTCTTTAATTGGTGAACCCAATACCTCAAACAAAAGTTTTTAACTTTATCTTGTGAATTGGTAATTAAAATTGTTTTGAAAACTAATGTCTAAATGTGAGTGCATGCATATTTATACATGTTTCGATTTCACATCAAAAATTAATACCCTAATAAATTTAAGTTACATGCCATCTAACTATAAGGAACACTTGGAATTAATTCTTTAGTATGTGTGAGACCTAGGCCAAAGATTAATGACAAGGCAAATTTCCGAGTGTGTGTGAGACCACACATGGAGAATTTGCAGTTTCTAAGTTAGACGAGTTAACTAAGTTGATGCGTGAGACCTAGAACTTACGGCATGAGATGGGATGAAGCATGCTTACATTGCATATTGATGAATAAATTTGATGTAAATCCCATAATGATCTAGGAATTGGAAAATTGTTTGCCAATTATTGTTTGACAGATTACCATCTTTTATACTTTCATTACTAGCAGATCAACGGATGTAATGAAACTTATAAAATATGGATCCTAGGTTTTCAAGAAAATTATTTGGTTATATGAATATTTCCATGGGTATTATATTTTCTTGAAAATATGTATTATCGAAAATACTAAAATTGAATTTGCAAATTATTTTAAATGTATTAATGCAACATTGAACCGTAAACATGAGTTATTCTTTTCACAAGTAAATTAATCTACACCCGTATGGGTTTTTGGTTAGGATCAACTTTACGAAAAGAATAAACATAGTATTCTTTCCATATAGAGAAGTGTGAGACTTAATCGTAATCCTTTTCATGAATGAGAAAGGTATAATAGGATAATTAGAATTGTCTATGTTCTAAATACATGACTCATAGCAATCTTTAATAGTAAGATGATTTGCACTTTATGAGTTATTAAAATAGAAACTAGACAAATTATCGCAAAAATGGTAAAAGACAAACTAGCGTATTTTATCTAGTTGTTTTGTTTTGACCATTTAAAGATAATACATACAATTGTTGGTATGATAGATATATTCAGGAAGAAATTGCATGCTCAGCTTTTTCAAGTTAATAGTTTGGAATGTGATGAATCACATTTACATAGTAGAATACATTCTTTTAGAACCTATATAATTGTTGCGAATGGGTTTTCTCAAAAGATGTAGGAAAGTAAATAGTGCACTATTTCCTTTCACTGATAATGAAACATTTATAATGTTGTCAAATTCAGTGAGTACTGTGTGCTTATTACTGAATAAGGGATTATTGTAATGTTCTCTAATTTAGTGGGAGTTACAAGACTTATTGTCTTGATTGTAACTCAGATTATCTTTTGCATATCTCAAGGTAATTACTTTCCAAAATATAGACACTAATATTTTTAAGGATAGGCATGTTCGTTTCCTTGATTGATTGAGTAACTCTATATCTACTATTTATGTTAATGACACAAATCATATTGTTCACATTAACAAACGCATGTGTGTTGTTTNGTTTCCATACACTTATGAGTTCGTTAAAGATGTCTTACCTACATCACCATTATATGTACAATATCAACTTAAGGGTGATTTACCTCAATTCCACATTGGTAGATGATAATTGTAGGTTCTTCTTTAATTGGTGAACCCAATACCTCAAACAAAAGTTTTTAACTTTATCTTGTGAATTGGTAATTAAAATTGTTTTGAAAACTAATGTCTAAAGGTGAGTGCATGCATATTTATACATGTTTCGATTTCACATAAAAAATTAATACCCTAATAAATTTAAGTTACATGCCATCTAACTATAAGGAACACTTGGAATTAATTCTTTAGTATGTGTGAGACCTAGGCCAAAGATTAATGACAAGGCAAATTTTCGAGTGTGTGTGAGACCACACATGGAGAATTTGCAGTTTCTAAGTTAGACGAGTTAACTAAGTTGATGCGTGAGACCTAGAACTTACGGCATGAGATAGGATGAAGCATGCTTACATTGCATATTGATGAATAAATTTGATGTAAATCCCATAATGATCTAGGAATTGGAAAATTGTTTGCCAATTATTGTTCGACAGATTACCATCTTTTATACTTTCATTACTAGCAGATCAACGGATGTAATGAAACTTATAAAAATATGGATCCTAGGTTTTCAAGAAAATTATTTGGTTATATGAATATTTCCATGGGTATTATATTTTCTTGAAAATATGTATTATCGAAAATACTAAAATTGAATTTTGCAAATTATTTTAAATGTATTAATGCAACATTGAACCGTAAACATGAGTTATTCTTTTCACAAGTAAATTAATCTACACCCGTATGGGTTTTTGGTTAGGATCAACTTTACGAAAAGAATAAACATAGTCTTCTTTCCATATAGAGAAGTGTGAGACTTAATCCTAATCATTTTCATGAATGAGAAAGGTATAATAGGATAATTAGAATTGTCTATGTTCTAAATACATGACTCATAGCAATCTTTAATAGTAAGATGATTTGCACTTTATGAGTTATTAAAATAGAAACTAGACAAATTATCGCAAAAATGGTAAAAGACAAACTAGCGTATTTTATCTAGTTGTTTTGTTTTGACCATTTAAAGATAATACATACAATTGTTGGTATGATAGATATATTCAGGAAGAAATTGCATGCTCAGCTTTTTCAAGTTAATAGTTTGGAATGTGATGACGTAGTAGAATACATTCTTTTAGAACCTATATAATTGTTGCGAATGGGTTTTCTCAAAAGATGTAGGAAAGTAAATAGTACACTATTTCCTTTCACTGATAATGAAACATTTATAATGTTGTCAAATTCAGTGGGAGTATTGTGTGCTTATTACTAAATAAGGGATTATTGTAATGTTCTCTAATTTAGTGGGAGTTACAAGACTTATTGTCTTGATTGTAACTCAGATTATCTTTTGCATATCTCAAGGTAATTACTTTCCAAAATATAGACACTAATATTTTTAAGGATAGGCATGTGCGTTTCCTTGATTGATTGAGTAACTCTATATCTACTATTTATGTAAATGACACAAATCATATTGTTCACATTAACAAACGCATGTGTGTTGTTTATGTGATACATGGTGTTGTTCCATGCACAAGTGGGAGAAATCTTTATTGTGTGCAAGGTACAACACATAAGAATATGATTTAAAGGATTCTCTTAACTGCTTAGTAAGAGATTTACATTCTAATACACATACTTGGTGTTGAAATTTAGTAAACGTGAGACGCAGGCTAAAATTCAATGACAAGGTGAATTTCCATGTATGTGTGAGACCGTACATGGATAATTTAGTGTTTCTAAATTAGATAGCTATTAGAACAAGTGTCAGTATGATAACTAAACAACTTCAACTATAATATTTATGTATTGTTAGAATGACATAAATAAATGAAGTAAATAAATTAACTTGAATTACTATTGAAACCAAATGGTGGTGTTCAAGAATACTTTAGTTATACATGCTTATATCTTCTTATAAACATGAAGTCTTTTAATTAGTACAAGACTTATAATAAAGTAAGACGTTAACTTGTTATGTTTTTTAATTAAGACATAACAAGAAGTCATTGAGTTAATCAATGATTAATAACGTATGGTGGGATTATAACACGTTTATGGTTTGATAAGACATGAAAAGTCTTAGTGTTATAAAGCATGCAATTGGTTTGGAAATACTATTATGTCATTAAGTTGATTTAGTTGGTAAATAGGTATATCAAAAGGATATGGTTATCTTATATATGTTGTTAGATTATGTTACAATATTAATTCTAATGAAATGCCACATATTTATGGTATGTTCAGTTAGGTAAATCAAACTCTTGTTATATTGTTTGATTAAAGATAATTATGACTTCTTTTCTTCCAAAAGTTATCAAGGTTAGAAAATTGAGTATGGATTTAATATACTCAATAAGACTCCTAGAAGATTAATAAGACGTTATGAAATGTGATGAATCACATTAAGTCTTAAATTGGAGTTATGAGTTTGTTAAGCTACTTATGTGTAGGATATTAACAAAAGAATGTCAGGAACTGTCAATGTGGATTTGTAATGTCCTAAAAGTGAAAATTGGATTGTTGCTCTAATTGCTAAGTATTTATAGATAGTCTATATATTACTAAAGGCAAGTGGGTGTTTTTATCTTGAAAAGATAAAATTACAAGATACATAATCTTCTAAAACACACAAGTGAAAATCATGATGAGGCTAAAAAATGATAAACCTCAACATGATGGAATTCTCATTCATAGATCCACTTGGATATCTTAGATATTTGATTAATATGCTAAGAATTATATGATGAAGTATTACCAAATAATGAATTGGGTAAATTACTCATACTATGAATGTTATAGATGCTGTTCATAAAGATATTTAAATTTTCAAATTTTGTTTATCTTAATTCTTAATATAGTTAGAGAATGTTGATGAGTTTATTCAAAGATAATGTAACCCTAGCGGTTTAAATCTTTGTGTAGAAATCATATGAACAATAAAGGGTACACATATCTTAATGTATGTCTTATGACAAGATTGTTAATCATACTTAAGCAATTAACTATGATTGAATACTCTTTCTTAAGTACATTAAAGATACAAAGATGATAATTGTCATATTTATATAAATATGAAATTTGACAATGAATATCAAAAACTCTTTCTTGAATGATTACTTGAGCGAGGACGATAAGTAATAAAAAGGAGTTTATGAATTCAAGGAAATCTTTGGAAGTGTACAAAGTGCAATAATCCATGGATGGATAAATGCATGCATCTAAGAGATTACTCTTATGTTTAATTGTTAAATCCATGTTTTGATTTACAATTGAAATAAGATAATTTCTAAGTATTCCTGAAAGCTAGTGGGAGTATTATATTTGATTTACTAAATCATATATGTTGTATAACATATAAGAAGTAACATTCCATATAAGTAAAATGTTAAGTCTCAGTTTGGAATGAAACTTTACTTTAAAGATTTAGAAGATAAAACATACAACCTTGGAACTAAAGTTTATTATTTAATAAACATGTGCGGTAAATAAATCTAACAGAAAAGATAGAACATGAATGAAATCTAAGTCTGACTGAAGGATTTTTCATGTGTATTATATTATCGTTGTATCATGCTTAAATGATTTGACAATATTTGATATCCAATTAAAAGTTATTATATAACTTGTGTAATGAATATTCTAATGGAGTATGTTTGGTCTTAGAATAGCGATTCTCAACCTGGAATTGCTCCCGAATTCTAAGTATATACAATATAGCAAATTGTTGCGTAATTGTTATAGCCGTCAGTAAATCTTGAAAGATGGAAGGCATCAAGCATTACACAATGGATATTAGGTTTACGGGATTTTAAAGAGCATATTGTAGTTTTAATACAACGATGCTAGTTTAATTGAGATGACACTCAATACTAGTCATGGTAGGATTTTATCCTTGTTAATGGCCATGTGAACTAGTTGTGCTCAACTAAGAGCATAGTGGCATTATACATTAAATAATTAGAATACTTTAAAATTTAAAGTGTTTGAAAGTTTGATTGTCATAAATTGGTAGTTGAGGATATCACACCATTTATGAAATATTATTTGGTTATACCAAAATAGTAGTATGCGCACATACAAGAACTTCAATAATTGAATTCTTGAAATAAGTATTCTCAAAATTATGATAGATCAAAGTTTGTTGAAATAATGCCTTGTAAACAAGTATGATTGTCGTTACTTGAGGCATAATTGTCAACAAGTTATTACTTGAGACAAAATTCATTAACTAGAATTATCATGCATCGATCTATTTAGTATTTGGATAAAGGATATTAAGCGATTATTATTTATAATGAATTAAAAGTACTTAGTACGTTTGTTTTCATTAATAATAAATTGTGTCCTATATTTGCATGTTTAAATCCATGAATAACTTAGGTTGTTCTAAATTGTCCGTTGTCAATTAATGATACGGGAATATCATTAACTAAGACAAATCTGAGTATTGGTTAGAATATACTTGAATTGTTAGGAATACGTTTTTTCCTATAGAAGATTCGGTCACCCCAAGTAGTTTAAAGCATTGTTTAGCTCGTAGTATTTAATATAGCAGTTAATACATAGATTAGTTTAGTTAGTATTCGTGGTGTCGGGTCGGGTCTTTTACCCTCTGTCAGCCCGCTCCACAGCCTAGTAGAGGCATTCATCCATGTGTAAGTATAAATACCTTCTCCCACCAAGGGAGAAGGTTGGACCTTTCATTAGTAATATTATTTCTCTTGTTCTTTTTCTCTCTAACTAATCTCTATTTTTTACCTATTCGATCCAACAAACCACAAGAACTAAATGTGTGTTATGATTTAGTGTGTCCTACAATTGGTATCAGAGCCAGGTTTCATCTTAGGGCCTTGGATTCATGGATTTTGGTTGGTTTTTGTGGTTTCTCTTGGTTAGAATAGTTTTTCATGTACAACACCTTGGTTTGATCTTTGTAGTGCTAAATGATGTGTTATGGTTGTACTTTCGTGCTTAGTAGTGTGATAGTTACATAGTTCTTGAGTTGGAAGAGGCTCTGTGTTGTTTTCCTTTGTTGCAGGCAACACAATTGTGTTCATTGGTGAAGACCTTGGAAGGAAGCCCTTGAACAAGACCAAGTTTAGACAACTTGTTGATGGTCTTGAAATTCACATGAGCCATCCTTCTATGCCATTTGGTAGATTCATCCAAGGAAGCTTTAGCCACCAAACATGTTAGATCACTGTCAGGTTGTACCTCATTTAAGTTGAATGTGTACAAATTATTGCTTCTTGGAACCCGCAGCAGAATTGGTGTATCTGTTGGAAGTTGGAAGTCTTTGTTGAGTACCAGACATTCATCTTCTGAGAAGAAAACTTTGTTCTTTTTATCA
>LBNU01036635.1:39653-67181 GCA_014162995.1 Artemisia annua | reverse complement strand
AAGAAAGAGTATGAATGCCTACTGTCCTGTTTCGTTCTGTCGTGGCATCACAAGGTAAGCAACCTTATTCTCTTTTCTTTCATTTGATGTTCTTCCTAAATGGTATACTCCATGATGTGCTTTTTTGTGAATCGCCTAAAAAAGGACAAAGGGAAACAGATATACCGTTTTGAACTCTACATAAAATTCATGTGGACAATGACAACCCCTAAAAATTCTGTTTCAATCTGTTGGTTTGCGTTTATTCGTGCCTCACCTCCAGGCCTAAAATGACATAAATATATCCTTAACACAGCCCTAATGATGTATGAGTGAGCTATTAATGTGTCGAATTAAATTAAAACCCTAAGTCCTAACTTAACGAAAGGTGTGATTTTATGGGTACATGCCTGACAAAATTAAAGGCGGATTGAACAGGGTGAAGGTGACTGATACCAACGTGTTTTTTGCTTGATTCTTGAGTATAAACGTAAGACTACTTGTCTACTTTTTGAAATATAATTCATGTGATTGAGTTGGGAGGTAACTTCTTGATTTCTTATAAGATTAAGTGTCAAAGCTGAGTAAAAGCGGTCTGAAAATCCAGAGCATTTTTTTATTTTTTCCAATTTTCAAACTAATAAAGATTTAAGAGCTCTCCTTTTACAGAGTTACCATATAGGATATGTGACTTCCTAGAATTTTTGTAGATTTTTCTGAAGATACAAAAGGGCTAACCAAAGGAAAACGTCTAGGTATATGTGCCAGTTATTTTTCTGGGTAGGTCTGGAAAGGTGAATTTTTAAAGGGTACTTACACTTATTAATAAAATCTGCAAAAATTTTAGTAACTATTTAACTTATGTGGTAACCTTAGAAAAAACTAGCATAATACCTGTGCATTGCATCGGGACAGTTTTATACCAACGTAAACTCGCTTAAAGTATAGTAGTTTTGTAATAAATACTAACGCATTTACTTGTTTTTTGGTTTAAAAGTTAACCAAGACAAAACACACATATAACAGTCACTTACAATTGACCATTTACTTCTAAAATTTTACCGTTACAACTGGACAAAACAAATAGTCTAACATGCTAGCTAAACCAAACAAGTTCAACTGTCAAACGCACTTCAATTTGTAGAATACAGCATGTGTGCTTTATTGATGATTGTTCAATACACACACAAACAATTGTTATAACTAAAGGAAACTTGTAAAAAGAAACAATATCTTTTTTCGATAATCATCTCAAATCTATCTTTAGTTTTTGTGAAATAAACACTCACACAAACACTTTGTCGATATATCTTTACCCACACTAATTGCAATAACCAAATCCAAACTAATAAGAATTATAAACTTCTGTTATAACCATATATCCGATCCAAAACCAAAATAACCCAAACTAATTAATCAAGTCTAATTGGTGGAGGTGGAATTTTAGGTCAATACCTATAATAAACACCCCTAGCGGCAGCAACAGCAAGCATCATTAAAGGATCATCACTAAGAAGCAGCAACCGCAAGCAGCAAATGTAAAGCAAGCCAAAAGTTTGATAGAATGACAAGTGTCCTGAGCATTTAAAAAAATGAACCTTCTTTTAACCAGTCAATTAGTTTTGCCATCTTACCTATGTAATAATGAAGCAGCCATTATAAAATACGGAATCAATAACGATAGAATAGTAACATTCAAGTGTCGTTGTATTGCTAACGTTTTTGAATGTTACTAATGTATCGATAGCATGATTAACAATAAGTGAAAGAAATATATACTCTATTCATTATTTACACAAATTACTATTTATCAAAAAAGAAAACTTTTATGGTCAAATATTGTTAAACGTCAACGTGACCCAACCCATTTCAAATTTCATCAATATGTACCCATGTTGAGACAAACCCACTTAAATACATGACTACATGGTTACGTGTTTGATGATATCGCATATCAACCGGTTAGAAGGCGGCTGCACTTCATTTTCAGTTTTTGACATTGACTTTAAGGTAGTGAAATTGTAATAAAAACTATACTTGCTAAGCGTATTCATTTGAATGCATTTTGACTCGTTATACAACGACCAAGTAACCGTTTAATCTCTATAGAAGTAAGACAGATACCTATTATCAAGCCCCGATCGGCAAGACCTAAATAGCTTTAAAAACTCTCAATCAGCAACCCTGATCAGCGAACCCTCGTCAGATTGCTGATGAAGCTAATGCTCCTCCTAGCAAACATATAGTTAGTGGAAACGTGTAAACACCCATCACAACTGAATAAATGTCTGCCACATAATTGTAACTGAATAGGTTTTATGATTTAGAGGTCTGGAATAAGATATTTGATGATTTGTTGATGTCTTTATCATATTTGAGAATAAGACTGGTGGTGGCGGATGATTGCGGCTAACGGTGATGACGGGGACGATGGTTATTATGAGAGGGAATAGCATGTGTGTGTTTTTGTGTGTGAGAAAGTTTTAATGAATTGTAAGAGAGAGAAGAATAATATAAGAGGGAAGGGAATATAGGACAGCGACAATTACATATAATATCAAGCAGTGAGAAGAGTACATCTGAAGTCAAACGGTTTTTTTCAGTTTCTACACATTCAACAGTTGAGATGATGTGAGACTAAATCTATGGCGAATATTTAAAGTTGAATAAGAGTGGCTGAGATTAAAAGTTGCAAGATATAACGGTTGAGAAGTAAGCCAGGTGGTCCCATAAAAATAGGACTCACCGGCAACAATAGTAAGGTTATCCAAAAATCTATTTTTAAACAAATAATGATTTTTTTACAAAAGAATACATCCATTTGAATCAAGTGAAGTGAGAGAGACAGATGATAGAGACCCTTCAGCATCAGTTGAGAAGTGTAGTTTTTCAGTTTCACATCCTGCTGAAGCAACTCATACTGAACCAAACCTACAATGAATGAACCCCACACTCAAGCAACCCCACGCTGAAGCAACCCCACGCTGAACCAAACCCACTGATGAGACGAAAAATGTTACGTTTTTAGGGGTCGGTTTGAGTCCTAATTCGTATGTTTTTGGTTTGGATTTCACCCAAAGTCGTTTCTTTTCTCATTTTAGGTACTTTTGAGGAGAAAATCACAAAAGAAGCATTTTCGCGCGTTTTTTGGAGTGAACAAAGTGCGAAAAACAACAAAACTCAAAGACTTGAAGTTACATAAGTACGCGTCAACTATAAAGTGACGCCGTCAGGAAACAAGTGAAGTCCAAGAATTGGAAAAACTCGTGACGGCCAGAGAGTTCGTAGTGCAATTGTGACGCCGTCAACCCAAGGCCGTCAGATCTGGAACCAGCAATTATGACCACGTCAAGGAAGGCGTTGAAAACCCTAATCGCCGAGCTGACGCGTCACCTATTGGTTGACGCCGTCAGCCCGCGTTTTCTATATATATAGAACGATTTTCTTATACTTTATATAGAACTGGAGAACTAGAGTCGATTTTGGTGTGAAGAACTTTAGGTTAAACCTAGTTCGTGTATTAGCTGACCTTAGAGGGTATCCTAACCCCTCTACTTGCATGTTAATCCAAGATAAGTCTTCATTCATACAATATGTCTATGTGTTGTGTGATTTATGCTTGTACTTGTCTTTCTTAATATGCTAGGCTAATCACTTTGTTTTGCTTAGATCTAATGAAATCTAACTATTGATTATCATGTGATGTGTATGTTGTGATTGATTTGGATGAATGTTTTCATCTACGTTAGACTAGAGAAAACTGGCTAATCTCCTATACGGTAACAAGCTTGAACGTCTTTAGAAACGTGTAATCTATGTGCGTTATCGATTTTAGGTAGTATTTCATGCATAGGGTTGCTATCGGTGAGCTCATGATAGGATGCTTGACGTATCGTCATAGAGTGAGGTAGGAACTTATAGAGTTAGGGAATTGAACGCACTCCTATCATTTGTTAGGAATACACCCGTATCCAACACTCAACATACTATTACATGGTAAAAGATAGTTAGGGAGTAATGAAATCTAAGTAAACACTATTCTCCACCACTGATTTTCTCTAAAACAAAAAAATACAAAAAATAAGTAGCATAGAAGTAGATAACTTGGGTTAGTTGACTAGCAACTAATTCCCCCTATCCTCCAAAACCAGAGATTTTACTGCTTTCATAAAATATAAAAAATACAAAAAGAATCTTCCTCCACCCTTAGACCTAGATTAGAGTAGCTTTTGGCCTAACGAACACTATTCCTTGTGAGAGAACGATCAATCCCCCGGTACTTGCCACTTCACTATACTACATCGGTCAGGTACACTGCCTGGTGGGGATTGCAAGCTTCTCGAGATCCCTCAAGAGGTAAAACGTAGTGCGTGTTGCAATCCACGCGCATCACCCACGCTGAATCAAACACACTGAACCAACCTCACGCTGAACCAACCCTCGCTGAACCAACACAAGCAGAACCAACACACAAAACCAACATGCTGAACTTAACCAACCCACACGCTGAACTGAACCAACCCACCCGCCGTACAAACCAACCTGCTCAATTGAAATGATTATTGTGGATACTTTTTCTGCATAACTTTAATCCAACTCGAAGATTGTCCTGATAATGAAGACACACCTGCAAATTTCAAAACATAATAAACATTAGTCAAAAAAATAAATAAATGATTTTTTTTACAATGCAAAAGAAATACCCATTTGAATGAACTGATAAAGTAGTTCATAAAAATCAAAAATTGATGATTTTTTTATAATAAAAATGAAGCCTTAATAACATTTTGTACAAATAAGATCAATCTAAGAAGCAAAACAACTACTTACCTGATCATTGAAAAACACAGGATTACGTAAGGCAGATGTAGAAGATGATAAATTGTAGGTTTTGAATAGGTTTTATGATTTAGAGGACTGGAATAAGATATTTGATGATTTATTGATGTCTTTATCATATTTGAGAATAAGACTATGGTGGTGGCGGATGGTTGCGGCTAACGGTGATGACGGAGAAGATGGTTATTATGGGAGGGAATAGCATGTGTGTGCTTTTGTGTGTGAGAGAGTTTTAATGAATTGTAAGAGAGAGAAGAATAATATAAGAGGGAAGGGAATATACGACAGCGACAGTTACATATAATATCAAGCAGTTGAGAAGAGTACATCTGAAGTCAAACGGTTTTTTTCAGTTTCTACACATTCAACAGATGAGATGATGTGAGACTAAATCTATGGCTAATATTTAAAGTTGAATTAGAGTGGCTGAGATTAAAAGTTGCAAGATCTAACGGTTAAGAAGTAAGCCAGGTGGTCCCATAAAAATAGGACTCACCGACAACAATAGTAAGGTTAATTGGGAGAGTCTTTGTAGTTCATTTGATGTGTCTTAAAATTCATGAGAAACTGACCCAGATTTGTAAAATAAACCTAAGATGAGTAATGAGTATAACTATATTATAAATCATTAAAGACCATTTGTAACTTATGAATAAACATATAAGTATTTGGTGATCCCTATTTTGTGTAGATCATTTGAAGAGGCGCGACGTTGTTTCCTTGTGTTCATTCATTCTTTTGCTTTCCTTTCATACGCGTTAAGGTACAGATATTCTGACCTTTTCAATAAAGGTTCTTCATGATTTCTTCTCTTTTGACATCTTTCATTTTGATTAGGATTCCCTATGCCATTGCTATGAATCCCTTTTGTTTTCTGAACTTTTTCTATGCTGGACCTTTTTGTTTATCTAAACCTTTGCTATAATGAACCTTTTGATTTGGACTTTCTGATTTGGACCTTATGATATGAACCCTCTGATATGTATTTCTGATTTGAACTATTATGATGACCTATGATCTGTGTCATTTTATGACATTCTGTCTGACCTATTCTAGTTTGACACCCGAGCCATTTCACTAGGCATGGGAGTTCCATGTCCATGTCAGTGATGCACCTCTGACATGACTCTAGGGCAGTAGAGTGATGTTCTTCTACGTTCTTTGGTTGGTTGTACATATATGCTTGTTATATGTTTTGGGTAGGGGCGTATGGATGCATCCTAGATCTGTTATCTATTATTTATCTGGTGATTGATGCTGCGTGCATGCACGTCCTTCACAACTCTGGTAGGTCTCCCCTACATATGTTGCCTTATGTGTGATTATGATTATGTTATGATATATGTTTCTGGGCTCGTGGTAGATGACTAACCTTTACCTTTAACTTTTATTTCCGTTCTCATTTACTTTGATTATACTTCCCTTTACCCCATATTCTGTATTCATTTCTGTTTCATATTTCTTTGCTATTATATCTGTTCACTGAGCTTTCGTAGCTTAGCCTCATTTCCTTTTCCTGCGGCATGTTTTAGTGGGAAGCTGGGTATGAGTGGAGAGTACCTTGGACTTAGAAGACTATACTTTGATAGCTATTCTGGATTAGAGATAACTAGAAGCATTTATATCTTCAGACTTAGTATTTATTGTTGTTCTCTTTTGTAAACTTGTACTTCAGATTTTTCATTTGTAACCTTTAAGATTCAATTGTATTATTTGAGTCTTGTGCTTGTGTTTGCTTTGATATGTCACCATAGCGTAATACCTTTACCCTTGTCGGGTTGGGGTGTTACAGGATAAGAATAATGTCATTTCCATTTAGACATTCTTGCAAGTTCTAACTAATAGAATCTTGCGTAGAGACGGAAGATACAAGTTCTAACTCTTAGAACATTGCCTGATACCAGAGAAATAGAGTATAAGGAATCCTAAAACTAAAAGGGCGGATTTCCTAATAAGATTTACTATTCCTCAAAAGTTTGTTCCCCTGTGTAAAGGCATGTGATACTAACCTAAGGGATTCTATAAGTTTTAGTGTTCCTAAGTAGAATTACTAGTTTTGAAATTCCTAATGACCTCGAGTTCTTTAAAACCTAAGGTAGGCCTATAGTGATTCCTAAGATATAAGGCATAGGGGATCCTAATGCGGGATATGTAACTAAGTATAGGCAAACTATAATTTTTATAACGACTTATTCCTATATCTTACAAGGTAAAAACTACACACATACTACCTATATAACTAAACTACCTATAAAACTAAGTTTATAACCTTACTAGTTTAATCCTTTGTTGTTCTTAAGTTCCTGGATTGCTTTTAAGAGATCCCTTATGTCATACTTATGACTATTCCTAATATCTTCGATGATCATTTCTATAATGGAAAGTCTAACATGTGCGGTTACTACTTCATCAGAGTGTCCCTCATACTTTGTTTGTAACTTAAAGATTTGGCTACGTGTTTTCTCTAATTCATTCTCTAACCTAGTGTATTCTTTTTGAATTATCACTCTATCTTTTCCTAAGTCACTAATCTTATTTTCTACTTCCTCGATACGTCCTAAAGATAACTTATCTAAGTGACCAAGTTTATCCTCTATTTGTTCTTCATATCTTTCTAAGGGTGTTTTATAAGAACTATTTCCTATTTCAAACCTAGGGGGAGGCGAGGGTGGTATAATACGTAATTTCTTACGGGGAGAGGAAACCACTTCGGGAACATAGCAATCTTGACTAATATAGTGAGGTATAGATGGGGTAGGAGTTAAAGTAGGTATGGTAGGAATATCACCACCATATGTTTGCATATAACCATTATATGGTTGCATATAGGGATCATTCGAGGAGGGTTCTAAAGCTAAGGCAACTAACGCATTATGGGCTAATTATTCCGGAGAATTAAAACTAGGGGATGAGTGAGTAGGGGTAGCCGGGGTATACTCATAACTATCCGATGAAGTATCCTTATCATCGGTATCCAACACAATGATAGGATTGTTAAAGGAAGACATATCTAACTGTAATACTCGGGAAAGGTATCTTAGCATATCTCTAACCTATGTTATATCCTAAGGGCAATAGCAATAGTGGGGAATCTATACTAGAGGAAATAGTGAGAATCTATCCTAAAGGCAATTCGAGGAATCTGACCTAAAAGCAAGTCAGGAATCTTAACCTAAAGGCAAGTCGGGAGTCTAAAGGCAAGTTCGGGGATTCTAGTGGCATGGAGGACTTTTTAGAAAAAGTGGTTATAGTTTAGGAAAATCATTTTGTTCTCTATAACCAAGGCTTTGGTACCAATCTGTAACACCCCCATTTTCATAGACCGTAGCAGATGTTAGGTCTAGGGTATTACTTCATGGAAAGAAAGACAAGATAATAGAAAACGACTCGAAAAGACACGTTTTTGAAAAAGGTGTTATCATTCATTTATTCATTAGAGTTTTTACTTTAAAAGATATACTTTTACCAAAAGAGAGGTCCCTAAGATACTTTTTAAAAGCAAAAGATGAATGATAACTATTCTGGACGTCCTCATGTCCAGTGCCACTCCGTGCCAGGGTTCCTAAAGTGCTCATATACCTAAGATAACATGCTTAAAGATTCAACATGAAGGTTGAGTGAGAGTAATAGGTTTAAGTAGATAGAGTGTGAATACAAGTTCCACAGAGTTCTGCAGAAACCCTATGTGTGGAAGAGTTTTAGAGAGAGAGTTGATATATTTCACTAAGCTCATGAACCACATGTTAACGGCCCAGATCATGGGGTCTGCAGACCAAACCATGATGGGACGGGAAGGATAACTTGCCAAAGTTAATCCTTCAGAGAGGGTTCAAATATAATACGTATTGGTGCCCAAGACACAGGCAAACCAACGGGAGTTGTCAAACTCCAATAGATCTATCAACTATATTCGCGTTCACTTGGGTACCCCCACAAGTGATTAGATTCATGAATTTGGTTATGTAATGGTGGCAGATAGTTTACTCGTGCAACAACCAAAGAAAAATACTTGTATTCTGTTTAAAGCATGTATCCCCTTCATAAGGTTGTAAAGCATTTTAAAAGTGAGGCTATGAAAGCTCACCTGAGTCTAAGGTAAGTAGTGTAAGGGTTTAGACAGCTCACTCACGTATCCTGGGGGTAGTGTAGGTGTGTGTATGTCAAGTCCTAGTTTAGGTTTTTAAGTTTTTCAAGTAATCACTCTTAGGGTTTCTAGATATAACATAACACCGTTCGGGCCATCATAATTCAGAAATACATACTCCTCACATGAAGCTCCCTAGTATTGTATTATGTTACTTAACATAATACCGTTCGGGCCATCATAATTCAGAAGTATATATTTCTCACATGAAGCTCCCTAGTATTGTGTCATGTTGTTATTAGATATTAGTTATAACATAACACCGTTCGGGCCATCATAATTCAGAGGTCATATTGTAGTAAACGTTTGAGGAGCCAGGGCACTTTAAATCGTAAACCCAGCAAACTCGTCAAAACGAATACTCAAATGAAACCCCTCACATTAAGCTCCCCAGTATTGTGCTATGTTGATAACTAAAAATAGTTTTATACTTATATGAAAATAGTCCGTTTATACCCTTCAAGTTTGCATATTTACACTTTCTACCCTATACTTTTAAATATATACATATTAAGCAATTAACTTTCTATCTTTTGCACATTTAGTCCCTAGACTTATATATTTTAGAAAAATGGCAAAAATGGTACTTAAACTACACTAACTTTCAACATTTACCCTTTATACCCTTAACTTAACAATATTTGCAAAACTAGTCCTTTTAAGTTAAAACTTATTTTACTTTCTATCCTAGGGTTTTAGAACTTTGAAAAAAGGGTCCTTATACTTATAACTTCTAAGAAATGTCAAAAATAGTCCCTGGACTTCATATTTTCAGAAAGTTACCATATATACCCTTATGCATGAAAACATTTGCAAAACTAGTTCTTTTATCAAATAAATTATATTTTTATGAAACAAAAGAGTTTCCTAGATTATGTTTAGCTAATATATATACTTAACTAAGTCTCCTAAATCAGATTATAGCACATAATAAGGCAATTTAGCAAAAAAACATATAATTACCTAAAATTAGGGTTTTGAAATGAAAACTTCTAAATGAAAATGATCAAGGCTCTAGCTTAGATTCCTATGGGGTCTAAGGCATATTATAACTATCCTAGGTCAGTACTAAGGCTAATAGGTTCAAAGATTAAGCTTACGTGGTCAAGGAGAGGTATAACGTGGGTTTTTGGGTTTCTCGGCTAGGTTTTGACTTCGACAAGGGTTCTAGGCTATACCACTCGACTTCTAAGGCTTCTAAGGAACTTATACTACAGAACTTATGAGGTAAAGAAGAGAGGAGGTGTCATTTTAAATGGGAATTGGTATCATAATCTTATTTGAGTTATTAGGACCCTTTTCTTGGTTGCTAAAATAGCTATGATGTTACATCATAAGCGTCCTAACAATACTTTTAAGGACGTTTTTATGTGTCTCAAAAGATTAAAAGTAGGTAATCACATGTCAAAACAATGTAANGTAAGTATTTTTGGTGTTGGTTGTGCCGCGGCTGAAAAGGGTGACAAGGAGGTGATATACCTCCTTGTAAGCTACTAGGGGAGGTGCTAGGGTGTGTTATTGGTGTAGGCAAGGTGCTAGGGTGCTTGGTTTAGGATTTTAGGGTGCTTTGGTTTAGGTTAGAACTAGTGATGGTTTAGTTTTTACCTAGTTTTAATTAGTGAGAGATTTTGGTTTAGCTTAGGGTTTAGTGCCTAGATTAGGTCCTATGAGTGTTTAGTGACTAAGGTTAAGTCCTAGGAGGCTTATACTAAGTGGTGATAGCTTATGGTAAAGATTTGGGAAGGTTTAACCTAGTTTCTGGGAAGTTATGACCTAGTTAGTGTTTTGTGCTTATGGTAGTTGTACCTAAGTTCTAGGGAGTTGTAATATGATCTAGGAAGTCTAATATATCCTAAATTTGCTAATGTAACTCATACCTAAGCCTTGAACACTTTCAAACTAGTTCAGGTAAGCAATTAGGGTTTTAAAGATAACCGTAAACACATAGGTGCAATTAGGGTTTTCGGATGAGTATAGTGTATTAGAGTGATAATTTACTTAGTGAAAATGTGTTTAAAACCTAGAATTGACATACCGGGATGTTTACATAAAGTAAACATAGTAGTGTTGGGCATAGGTGGATACGTGAGCTTCTCTAGAGGTTATATAGGCAATAGTGGTATAGTAAAGCAAAAATTTCACTCGGGAAATAACTATAGGTATTTCTAACCTAGATTGTGCTTAGTGAGGGCCTAAGTTAAGTTAGTAACGCTTTGCTAACCTATGGGAAGATAGTAGGGAAGTTAGTGGGGAAATTAGTGGGTTGCTACAAATACTGATTAGGTTAACTAGATAATACGTTCCACTCTTAGTGATCGACACTCTACTTACCATTATATTCATACTGACCGGGTACACTGCTCGTTAAGTTTGTGTGTTATTGATAAGTAGGCTAAATATAAATTTAAAACTTGAGTAGGCATTAATACTACTAAAGTGCAACGATACATCACGCGCATCAAGTTTTTGGCGCCGCTTCCGGGGAGTGAATTGTTATTATCTGTTTATCTGATTAGAATTTTAATTAGTTTTTTCTCTTTTTAGGTTTTTAGATTCTAACCGCTAACTTTCTTGTATAATAGATAGATTACATTCATTGTATAATTTGCATATTTATTGTTTTTTGTGTGTTTTTATTTTTCTGTAATTTTTGTTTTTATTTATTTTCTTTGTTTTTTATGCATAACTGCTTTTGTTGTATTCTGCTGATACAAATGATATGGCGCATCTGTTTCTCAGATACGGCGTATTGCGTTTTAACTTTTTATAAATACAACGCGTTTAATAATTCGAGTACGGCGCATCTATCTCCAAGATACGGCGTATTTTGTTTTTAATCAGAAAATTTTTCGAAACCCTAAACGCCATACGACGCATCTGTTTCGACAGATACGGCGTATTCTATATTTAAGTAAAAAAAAAATTCAAATTAATTAAACAGAAGCGAAGCATCGATTTTTATCGATACGGCGCATTTACTGAATCAAAAATCTTGTATTTTGAAACGTAACGAAAATACGGCGCATTAGCTTCTGCTTGTGCGGTGCATTTAAATTTTTATAAATATAACTGATTTTTGATATTAACCCGATACGGCGCATTCTAATTTAAAAGCAGCGTATCGATCTTCTGAATAAAAGTCTGATTTATTTCTAATGATTATAGATACGGCGTATCCAATTTACTGGATACGGCGCATCAACTACAGTTATCAGCGACTTTTATTTTTCATATCCCGAGCTAATAAATTTTAATCATCTTTCCTGTCTCTTAGAAAAATTTTAATGCGAAGCCTATTTGTTTTGTGTTTCAGGAATGATGATTGATATCTTCCCAAGCTGGTTTGGAAGAATAAGGATCAAACTTACAATCGACGACATTGTATCAAGGTTCTCCTACATATGTTATAAGGAGCATCATGGGGTCGAAACTTTTATCAAAGAATTCAAGACTAAAAATGAACTATTGCCGAAAGAACAAAATAATATGATTAGAGAATTGACGATTGAAGTGCACCAATTGTCGAAGGAGATTAAAGGATTTTTGTTCCAAAGGCACGACCTGCATGTAATAACTACCAGCGGCGGATTAGTATCAAGGATGTTCCAATTAGTGGGAAGAATGTTTGGTTACTTGACCATGGAATTAAGAGAGACATGGAGTTTGAAGATCTCCTGGATACTGGAATATGAGCTGAACGTGAGTCTAACTCGAAGACTCTAGAATAAAGAAAAGTGCTCACCGGGAGACAACCCGGATTTATCTTTACTGTTTTTGTGTCGAGTCTATCAGATCTGCAGTAGATGTGGCACATCTCATCCTATATATGCGGCGTATCAACTATACAGATCATATCTTTTATTTTTCTGCAAATTTTTTTTATTTTCTTTTAAAACTTTCTATCAGTTCATTTAATGCGGCTCATCCCTGGTTAAGGATGCGACACATTTATTTTCTGATTCGTATTAATTCCAAGCTCGATACGACGCATCCTCTTCCATAGGATGCGGCGTATCAACTGACCTGACGATTTACAGTTTTATTTTTAGGTTTAATTTTTACTAACTACTAATGAATTACACAAGTTGTAACCTTCTTAACTCAGGTGTGTTAAAGTTTTGGTGGTATAATAGATTCCTGTACTTTGTGTGGAGACATCATTCATGGAGGCCTGAACGCCTTTCATCCACAGAAATAAAAGATTGCTCATAAACGCATAATGAAGGATAATACCGAGCAAATCTCTGGGGAGTTTTTCCATTCTAATTCTTTTATTTCCTGTTTTTAACTTTTAATACAAACAACGAGGACGTTGTTTAACTTAAGTGGGGGATGGAGAATTAGAACGCTTACTTGTCCCAAACTTTCAAAATATGCTTAAAATGTGCTTAATATATCAAAATTTAAAATTTTTAGCATGTTTTTGTTTAAGTCTAAATTAAATAGCCACACACATAACCTTATTTTTCCAAAAATTAAAAACTTTTGTGTGCCGGTGACTTGTAAACTTTAGAAATTGGCTTGTATACTATTCGAGACAACCATAATGAGTATGATTGATATAATTGGAGTGACTTGTCTAACTTGGTAAATTTCTAGGATTACACCCAAAAAGCCTATACATGTTATGTGATATTAACTAACTACAATGGTTAGGTTAGTTAACCCCCGTATAAACCCTTTTGTTACTCTCATTTTTAGAGTAAGATACCTTTAGAAAAACCCTCAGAGCCATTCCTTTCGTTTCTTACACCTTAGTTAAAATGTTTCGTTACACCCTTACACCTTAGCCTACCTGATTCGTTGTGTTTTCATGCAAAACAATTTATCAAAATATCAACAAACGTGAGGTCAATGTTATCGTGAGACAACAAGACGTGAGAAATACAAGTAAACCTTTTAGGAAAAAGATTACCTCGTAAACTCGTGAAAGTGATATTTATTTGTGAGACCGGGAAGTGATTTCCCGGGTCGTGTCCCAACGAGGTATGAATGGAAAGCTTCGTGAAAAGATCGAGATTAAAATCTTGTATGTTTGGTTGTGAAAGATTATTTGGTTATGTGATACGTTAAATTAACGGAAAGTGATGATTAATTAACGAAAATGAAAATAACGCAAAATAAATGGGAACAAAGGCAAATGGAAAACTAGAGAAGTCCTAAAATACTACGGGAAACATAATTAGGTAGCGGGAAATCCTAAAACACAATATAAACAAGTAACGTGACGTTTATACTAAATAAACGTCAACGCGTAAGCAAAAACGTGAAATTTTCGCTACGCAAGTCCTACGGGCATATAAAAAATTATCTAACGCACTAAAAGACAAAAGAAAATTTTAGAAAAAAAAAATTAATTTTTCGATAAAAATCCTATTTATTATGAATTAATTACTAACTTAACTAAATTAATTGGAAATAAATATTAAAAGTAATCTAAAAAGTTGGGGTCACTATGTTAAAAAGCTGGGAAATAAGCTAAAAGGCTAAATAAGCTAAAAAGGACAAATTGGGTTAAACAAAAAATAAAGGAAAGATATAATTGAAAGACCCTAGGGCGCAGTTGGTTAAGTGGTGTGGTGTTGTGTCATTTCTCTGTGAAGCCAAGAGGTCTCAGGTTCGAGCCTGCCTCTTGGCTTTTTGCAAAAACATTTTTTTTTTTATTTTTATGTTTTCTTTTTCACACAAACACAACTAACAAAACCTTAATTCACTTTTACAAAACAGATTTCTTTATACAAATCCTAAATTCAGAAACAACTCAGATTCAAAATCAAAGATTTTTGTTGGTTTGTTTTCAAGTATTTTTTTTTTCATATTGACTGCTAGTTTGAAACCACAAAGCAAATGAGCTTAGACAAGCTTATGGCTTGATTAAGCTAAATAATAACAACAAGCAGTAACAAAAAAAACAAACAACAAGAACAAACGACAAGATCTAACTACAAGAACATGAACAAGAATAAGCAGCCTAAGCATAAGCAGCAAACAAGAACATACAGCAGCAGACAAACATGAGCAATAATAAGCTCAAATAAGGTTTACATAAACATAACAACAACAAGAAAGAAAGAACAACAAGAATAAGCGACAACAATTATGAAATAAACAAACAAACTCAGCATACACTGATTCACTCAGTGTATGCTAAAAACAAACAGCAGCAGTGCTAAAAGTGGCCAAAAGATGGCTTAATATTGAGCACTAAATAAGCAGATTTGGCAAAACTAAAAGCATACCTATAAACTTCACCTAGGGGGGTTTCTAAAACATCAAAGAGCAAGGAAATTGCTCAAGAATTGAGCAAGATATAGCCTAAAGAAAAACGGGTCAAAATGGAAAAACTTGGTGCAGGACAGAACTAAGGGTAACCACTCCACTTTGGACTCAAATCTCCATGACCAAATGAGTTCCAAATCCTAAAATTCTTTTTGGACTTGAAAGACAAGCCACCAAGGTTTGTAAAACAACAATTATTATCCAAATTCAAGCAAGATTAAAGCCTAGGGCAACCTTAGAATTCTGTCCCATTTCTGAAGTATGCAACTTTTGACTTTTAAAGAACAAGAACCAAATTGACTTTAGTGAGTTTAAACTGAATCTAATTGATTAATTATGTTATAATAAGCCTAAAAGAGATGAGATTAAACACCCTAAACTAGTTTTGAACTGATTTCAACGAATTGACATCAAAATTCCACAACAGATGGACTGTTGATGGCATATGCATACGATTTTGACTTTTCCTTTTAGAATGACCAAAGTAAAGGTTGAATTAAACTAATTGATACCTAAGAACACTAAACAAGTCAACCAAAACTCATACAAACAACAAATACTAGCAAATCAAAGCAATGCCAAACACCCCTATATTGAACTAATTTGAGAGATTTCAAAGCAATTGACCAATTCAATTCATAAAACTCAAAGAGATGCTTCTACTGAGCTTAGATAAACATAAATAAACAAGAATCAATAACAAATAATAACTTATAGCATCTAACACAAATTATGGATAAAAAGGTTACTTGACATCCAAAGCTAAGAAAAAAATCTGAGAACAAAGTATCATTAAGAACAACCTACTGTCCCCCATGGGACTCTAAACCAAACTCCATAGCCATTCTTCTTTCTGCTTCTGCTTCTTTTCTTCAATTTTTTATCTTTATTTTTTATTTTTCTTTGTATGTTCTTTTTTTTTCTTTTTCTGAGTTTTTGATTTCTTTTACTTCAAACAACTTTAAGAATGCTTATGAAAGCTTCTGAGACAATATAAGATGCATTTGAAAGAAACAACAAGAAATTTGAAATCTAAGTAAAAATACGAATTTCTTTAAACTGAAATAACACTTAAATTAACTTGGAAATTTGAAAATACAACTGAACATTAAGTCTAAATTAAGAAAGATACAAAGAAAAGGGATGCCCTAATGGCTTACACAAGCTTCCTATTTATACTAAAACTAAGAACTAGGGCTCCTCTCCTCTTTGTGCTTTCTTTCTGAAATAAAACAGCATAAATGTCATCTTGTGCTTCTTGTGAGTAAATCCCAGCTGTCCAATTGCAAAATGGTTGATCCTAGCCCTTGATTGGGTTTTTGGCGAGAAAATTTATGGTGAGAGTTTCAGATTGCCAGGGTGGATATGGGGGTTAGGTAGGGTTTTGTGAGAGGAGGGGGAAGGTAGTGGGATTAGGGACTGTGTTGGGGTGCTTTTGAGGGAAGGTGGTGGTGTGTTGCAGAGGTAAAGGTGGGAGATGGTGGGTTGTCTGGTGGTTAAACGGGGGAAGGGGGAAAAGGTAGGTTTGACTGTTTGACTTGGGAATTATAAATGTGGGGTTTTTGGGCTTGGAGTGGGAATGGGCTGGTGGGTTGTGTTTGGGCCAAGAAGTTTAAAGGGTTAATGGGTTTGGGGTTTTAAATGTTGGGTTATTAGTAAACAAAGGAACCATTTGGTTGTATAGGTTTATAAGCCCAAGGACCAATAGTGTATTTTCTAAATTTGTTGAGGGCCACTTCTGTCATTTCTTCAAAATATTACCAAGGATTGATTTTGCCAAGTATTGATTTACCAAGGTCTATTTGATGATATATTTCCAAAATTAAGTATCCGAGGACCATTTCTACCAACTTTGGAAACTTGAGGGACTGAACTTGTAAATTTCTGAAAATGCAATCCAAGGATCAATCTTGCCATTTGACGATTGTTGAAGGACTTTTGTTGACTTTTCTTTCATAAAAACTTTCCGGGGACCATTTTTGACTTTTTCTAAAAGTTTAGGGACTAGTTTTGACATTTTTGCATATTTGCTCAGTTTTTCATCTATTTCAATCCTTTGTATCTGAAACACGCTAAAACACACTCAAAGGATATTTGTGACATTATTTGATCGTTTTTGGGTGTTCTTGGTCGTTTTGACTCGTAAAACGGAGGAAAAGATATGTGCAAAAAGGCACATATCAAATCCTCCACACTAAGCGATTACTAGTCCCTAGCAATCAAATCATGTGGAGTAATGAAAGAAATTTCTGAATCCAAGAACAACCCGTTTTTTGAAAATTTAATGGATTTGTTGTTTCTTTACCAAAAGCCATTACTTCTGGAGTAGCCAAATATTTCAGTTCAAGTAAGAACTATGGTACACTGATAACCATATGATTTTTAGCAAACCACCAGTTGTCAACGGTTTTGATTTGTCTTTACCAAAAGCCGTTTGCTTCTGGACTAGCCAACTCTTTGATAAAATACACTTATTATCTTTGGTGAGCTGATTACCAATTATGGTTTTCCAATGCCTTTACCACAAGCCATAACCTTGCGGGCTAGTCAACTTTTTACCGAAGATATAGTGAGTCGAATACCATACAATTTTTGGCAAATTGTAAGCCATAAACGGATTTGAGAAATCTTTACCAAGAGCCGTTTGCTTCTGGATTAGCCAGTCCTTATGTGTGCTAGACATGGTGGACTGATCACCATTTATCGTGTTAGTGCAAAACACTACCACAAAAAAAATTTTTGGCCAAAATGGGGGTATTATGGCGTTAGAAAGCACAAATGTGATTACATTCGCCAGAATTTACCCCCCCCCCACACTTATAAATGAATATTGCCCTCAATATTCAAAGTCCCGGCTATTATGCCGATACTTGAAAACGTAAAAACTTAGATTTGGGCAGGTGTGGGAACATTTTTTTTGAAGGGCAGGGGTAACTCCCCCACACTTAGGTTTTAGAAAAGAGAAAAAAAATTAGAGAGATGGGTGAAAACCCATGAAATGCTACTGTTTTTGTTAACCGAGTCGCTAGCTTGACTCGACCCCGAATTCATTGGTTCTTGGGGAAGCAAGATGTGGAAAAACAATCTCCATCGGGCTTTCATTCAACATGTTTGGATAACATTTGAAGGATGTGAAAGTTCCACCCCGATGAGAAAACCACCGATATTCTAATAGTGAAAACTATTAGAAACGATACCGGGGTCAAAGATAGTATCCTCACTCCCGAAGGAGTGAAAAAGAAGAGAAATCACACCAATTGTGATGAAAGGAAAAAAGATTTTGGAATCTATTTCCTTGAAGTTGAGCTTGCTTTGAATAATTGGAATGTTAACATGTAAGCTCATAGAAATCCTGGGAAGGAGGGATTGGGTAAATTCATCATTAAGACATTTCTCATGATAAAATACATCTTCCCCCGGGTTATGATCAACATAATCATGAGTGAGATCATTGTTAAGACAGAGTAGAGGGGATTCACTTTTCTCCAGAATTAAAAGTTTCTCGGATGAGGTTTGTAACTTAAAATTCTTATCGGGAATCATTTTCATTGTAAAAGGAGTTTTTACATCATCGAGTATTCCTGGATTGAACACTTTGTTTTCACAAAAAAATGATGCTCAATGGAAAACTCGGAAGGGGAGAGTGAATTACCCTCTAAAAGGGAGAAATCATGAGAAACAATTGACGGTTCATCAGTTACATTTTCCACTTTTGGTTTCTCATCATCAAATGTTTCGTCACAAGAGTCGCCATACAAAAGATTTTTCCATTCATCTTGGTTGGCTTCACAGTCGAAGAGATCATCATCACTTTGAGAATCACTAAGGTCGGGATTAGGATTAAGTGCTGGATCATGATACAAAAGACTTTCAATTTCTTTGAGATCGGCATTAAAATCAAAGATATCATCGCCACTTCCAGGTGGAAGCGGATCGATGTGAGCGAGTTCATCAGCGAACTTCTCAAGAAGAAAGTCAACATTAGAAGTGGTACTGCCACTACTAGGTTGATGTGCTTTTTGTTAGTGCAAGTTTTAAAATTTATAAACACGAATTATCCGTTTAGTAATTTAGCACATACGAGCAAGTATACTCGTTCGATGTAGTAAAGGTGGGTAAGTCGAGATCGTCCCAAGGGATTTGTAGGTTTTGTAGTAAAAATTGTTTGTAGAACAAAGGGTGTCAATCCTTGTTTATATGAATATTAATTTTAAGAGAAATCAAATAAGTACTAAACATATACTTGTGTATAATTCCTTGATTGGTCATAAAGAGTGTTGTGGCAATTTTGGATATAAAGTTTGGTGTAAAACTTGTTATGATGCGCAACTAAAAATGAGTAGTTATACAATCTATGATGTATGTCATGTTTTTACTACTACTAAGAATTCAATCAACTAAATGACTCCTTTCGGACATATCTAGATAGTATGACAATTCTATAATCACACGGTTGTTTAGAAAATCAATTCTTTTCTTATGAATTCCTACGAATCCTTTCGGTCCTTTTTCGTGATGAAATCTTCTCAAAAATCCATTTTAATAAGATGGGTGTCAAGCATCATATTCCATACTAATTCGTGCACTAATGTTTTGGAATAAAAACAAGTTGAAAATCCTTTCGGACCTATTTTCCCAAAGATTGTTTTTACCAACAAATTAAGCAAGATTAGATGTTACTTTAACAAACTCATAAAATAGATATGTTTTCATGCATCACCTTTTTAGTAAAAGAATACTCCATAACCAATCACATCATACACATAAGTATATAACAAATTACTCTATAGCAATCATATTAAAACATAAGTAGATAATAAAACTTTCATTAAACGTAAAGTAACAATTGTTCATTATAAGAATCAAGGTGTACCTAGCTTGAGAATTACAATGACAAGAAACACGTGGAACTATAGCAACCACACTCTAGATAAACTATTCACCAATGTAAGTGAACAATTCCCAACTCGAACCAAAGATTGAGACTTGAACTCAACTCTTTCCGAACTTTTTTCAACACTTAGTAACTAATAATATGAACTAGTAAGTATTAGGTGTAACAATAAGATAGATAATTGGTGGTACATGTAATCTAGAGCCTAAGTACTCATTATATAGCCTCATAACTCTTCTCCTTCAAGTAAAAACGTCCCTTCTTAGTTAATAACCAGAAATGATCAGCCACAAATGATTATGGGGAGTAAATAAACCTATAAATGCATTTTTGTAACAGCAGTCACCAACCATCCGATCGGTTTGAGTTCCATCCGATCGAATGGTGGTTTAAGGTCAGATCCAGCCGAATCGGTTGCGGGTTGCATCCGATCGGCTGGATGCCTCCTGAAATAGTTTTCTTTGACTTTTCTTCGTTGATTCTCTTCGCATGTGTTTTCTTTCTTCGTGGCACGTCTTTGTTCATTAGAACTTGATATTTTCTTGATAAATATGTATAGTAAGCTTGTCTTTATCAAATCCTTTTGCCTATGCGTCGAATTCTTCCTTCTCTTTTCTCTCGAAATTCTCCAAACGTGCATGATCACTTCATTTCTTCATTTTTAATCACTTTTTCCTGCTTTTGGCTATATTTGCATGTATAAACACTTTTCCACGATTAACTAACAAATATATACAAATATGACCAATTTCCATACGAAAAAACAACAATAACGCTTCTAAAAACATGTTAACTTTGAGCGTTATCATAGTTTCTTTGGATTTAGTGGACATAGAAGAATGACCATCGGAGAAGAAATCGACAATTTGATGCTTTTAACACATGGTTTCTTATGCTTGGAAGCATCGGTGTGAAAAATCATTTTTTCATCATCAATCCTCAAGGTCAAAGTGTTCTCATAATGATCGACTAGGGCTTTTGCTGTACGCAAAAATGGTCTCCCTAGGATAAGAGGAACTCTTTGGTCGGCCTCATAATCAACCACCAAAAAGTCGGCTGGGAAGACAAACGTATTCACACGAACAAATACATCTTCAGCGATCCCGACAGGGTTAGTAATTGATCGATTAGCTAACTCTAAGCTCATATGAGTTGGTTTGAGTGTTCACATTCCATGTTGTTCATAAATTGACAAGGGCATGAGGTTTATACTTGCCCCAGAATCGGCAAGGGCATTAGAAACCTCTTGATCTTTTAAAAAACAAGGAATGAGAAATTTTCCACAAACTCCGAGCTTCTCAGGAAGCTCTTTGAGAAGGACTGCTGAACATTGAGCATTAATCGGGGTCTCAGCTAGTTCAAGCAATTTCTCCTTATTGCTCATGAGATTCTTGAATGTGGAAGCAAATTTCGGCATGTAAAGAAGAGCATCCGCAAAACTAATGTTGAAGTGTAGTTTTTGAAAAATTTCAAGAAACTTCTTTATTTGGATGTTAGTTTTATCGCGGATTTTTTGATCATTAAGCCTTGAAGGATATGGAATTGAAGGCTTAGAAATGCTCTTTGGAAAAACAAGTTCGGGAATTGAAGTTGGGACAACCGAAGGTTGAACGTGTGCGGTACTTCGTGAGCTTGAGGAATGCACCTTGTCCTTTGTCACCTCGGTTTCTCGTTCCACTTCCTTCACGGGAGTAGGAGTAGGAATCGAGGGTCCATCATAAGCTTTACCACTACGAATGGTAATAGCTTTCAATTCACCCTTCGGGTTGGGAATGGTATTTCCCGGGAGAGTACCCAAAGTAGAAGCTTGATTCATTCGATTCATAAGATTAGCCAACATGTTCTCAATCTTGCCTTGAGATTGTTCAATCTTGTGATTATTGTTTCGAAGTTCATTTTTAAGCTCATTTCCTTGTCTCGACATGAAAGATTGAAAATCATTCTTCAAAGTCGTGATTTGGTTTTGCAAACCCCTCATGTTAGCCTCATTTGCTTTGATGTAATTAGCAAGTTCACTTGAAGCAACATTAGGAGCTTAAAAACCTTGATTGAAATTCACCCCTTGATTTGGAAATTGGTTATTCAGGGCATGAAATTGATTTTGAACATTCTGATTTCTTTGTTGATTTTGATTGAATCGATTTGGATTGTTGGGTTGAGGAAATCCGGGTGGTCCACTGTGATTGCTAGCACGATAGTTTGGGTCAACTTGAGGACGGTATTGGTTACCTCCTTGATTAGAACTACCGGCTGTTGCATTAACTTCAAATGGATTGCCATCGGTGGCAGTACATTTGTAATAAGCGTGTGGACCACCACAAGTAACACAAACTTCTACTTTCTTGACTTCAGCAGGTTGAGAAGTTTGCGAAGAAGAAACTTTCTTGTTTTTGGTGAGAACCAAGGCATGGATAGCTTCCGTGAGTTTGTCAAGCCTAGCATCGGTGCTAGATTGAGCCACGGGTGATGAGGTAGAAGGACCAACATTCGCTTGGGAAACAACCGGCTTGCTTCGTGGAATGCGGACCTTTGACTTATTCTCGATGATAGCTAAAGCATCCCTTGTGGTTCGATTCAAGAAATTACCTCCAGCAGAGGCGTTGAGAGAGTCTTGATCGATTTGGCTCACACCATTGTAGAAAGTGTCGAGTTGCATTAACTCGGAGAAACCATGATGAGGACATTTGCGAAGCATGTCCTTGAAACGATCCCACGCCTCATTGAATGATTCATCGAATTTCTGCGTGAATTTCANTTCGATTCAAGAAATTACCTCCAGCAGAGGCGTTGAGAGAGTCTTGATCGATTTGGCTCACACCATTGTAGAAAGTGTCGAGTTGCATTAACTCGGAGAAACCATGATGAGGACATTTGCGAAGCATGTCCTTGAAACGATCCCACGCCTCATTGAATGATTCATCGAATTTCTGCGTGAATTTCAAGATCTCATTCTTAAGGGCGGTGGTTTTGGAAAGAGGAAAGAATTCGTTCACAAACTTCTTTACCAAATCTTCCCATGTTTCAATCGATCGAGGGGGTTGTTTGTCAAGCCAATTCTTGGCAGCCCCATCGAGGGAGAATGGGAAAAGAAGAAGTTTGATTGCCTCTTCAGGGACGTTTTTGCATTTGATGGTGGATGTGATTTTGTTAAACCATCGAATGTGATCTTGAGGATCGTCCCTTTCAAAACCATAGAATTGACGCGAGGTGACTAGGTTTATCAACCCGGTCTTAAGCGAAAAATTATCAGCCACGATGGCTGGAACAACGATAGCATCTCCATAACCCTCGATGGGTGCTTGGAGAAGCTCATTCATAGTGGGCTCAGCCGCCATGATAACGGAAGGAATAGTACGAATCTCGGGTTCGACTATTGGAGGGGCACGTCGATGATTACGCCTTCTCGGAATGTTGTTGAGCGATTGTAAAGTACTTGATGACGTAGACGAACGAGTGCGCATGCACCACAAAAATCTTTAATCAAAACAAGACCAACTTGAAAGACAGGGGAACTTAAACCAATAATCAGGAACGTAAGGTTAACTTTCAAGGAAAAACGCACAAAGGAGCGGCAGAGAAGAATGGATCTCTCACTAGGGCGAAGTTCGTCGGATCGCCCTATACCGTTTCGACTCCTCTTAAAGTTTGCTTATCGATTAAAAGTTTTCCAAAATGCAAATGATACAAAGGCAAGTTTTGATCTTTAGTTTGGGAACTTATTAATGTTCACACCCCCAGTTGGTAGGTGTTCTGCCTTGGTTTTCGGCGGTAAGATTTTATTGTTGTATTTATTAAACAAAGAAAACGGGAAAATCTTTTTGTGTTTTTAATCTTTTATAGATATAATACATATATAGAAACAAAAGAAAAATATTTTTGGTTTTTTATAAATTTTTGAAAGCGATAACTTCTTGCAAAGGTTCTACAAGACTAATCGTTAAAACCTTTTACGAGACTTTCGACACACAGCCTCCCCGGCAGCAGTGCCATTTGATTCGTTGTGTTTTTGTGCAAAACAATTTATCAAAATATCAACAAACGTGAGGTCAATGGTATCGTGAGACAACAAGACGTAAGAAATACAAGTAAACCTTTTATGAAAAAGATTACCTCGTAAACTCGTGAAAGTGATATTTATTTGTAAGACCGGGAAGTGATTTCCCGGGTCGTGTCCCAACGAGGTATGAATGGAAAGCTTCATGAAAAGATCGAGATTAAAATCTTGTGTGTTTGGTTGTGAAAGATTATTTGGTTATGTGATACGTTAAATTAGCAGAAATTGACGATTAATTAACGAAAATGAAAATAACGCAACCTAAATGGGAACAAAGGCAAATGGAAAACTAGGGAAGTCCTAAAATACTACGGGAAATATAATTAGGTAGCGGGAAATCCTAAAACACAATATAAACAAGTAACGTGACGTTTATACTAAATAAACGTCAACGCGTAAGCAAAAACGTGAAATTTTAGCTACGCAAGTCCTACAAGCATATAAACAATTATCTAACGCACTAAAAGACAAAAGAAAATTTTAGAAAAAAGAAAATTAATTTTTCGATAAAAATTCTATTTATTATGAATTAATTACTAACTTAACTAAATTAATTGTAAATAAATATTAAAACTAATCTAAAAATTCAGAAACTTTTTTAATAAATACTACAAAAGAAAACAGATTTTTTAGAAATATAAAAAGTTGGGGTCACTATGTTAAAAAGCTGGGAAATAAGCTAAAAGGCTAAATAAGCTAAAAAGGACAAATTGGGTTAAACAAAAAATAAAGGAAAGATATAATTGAAAGACCCTAGGGCGCAGTTGGTTAAGTGGTGCGGTGTTGTGTCATTTCTCTGTGAAGCCAAGAGGTCTCAGGTTCGAGCCTGCCTCTTGGCTTTTTGCAAAAACATTTTTTTTTCTTTTTATGTTTTCTTTTTCACACAAACACAACTAACAAAACCTTAAGTCACTTTTACAAAACAGATTTCCTTATACAAATCCTAAATTCAGAAACAACTCAGATTCAAAATCAAAGATTTTTGTTGGTTTTGTTTTCAAGTATTTTTTTTCTTATTGACTGCTAGTTTGAAACCACAAAGCAAATGAGCTTAGACAAGCTTATGGCTTGATTAAGCTAAATAATGACAACAAGCAGTAACAAAAAAAAAACAAACAACAAGAACAAACGACAAGATCTAACTACAAGAACATGAACAAGAATAAGCAGCCTAAGCATAAGCAGCAAACAAGAACATACAGCAGCAGACAAATATGAGCAATAATAAGCTCAAATAAGCTTTACATAAACATAACAACAACAACAAGAAAGAAAGAACAACAACAAGAGCAACAAGAATAAGCGACAACGATTATGAAATAAACAAACAAACTCAGCATACACTGATTCACTCAGTGTATGCTAAGAACAACTGCAGCAGTCCTAAAGGTGGCCAAAAGATGGCTTAATATTGAGCACTAAATGAGCAGATTTGGCAAAACTAAAAGCATACCTATAAACTTCACCTAGGGGGGTTTCTAAAACATCAAAGAGCAAGGAAATTGCTCAAGAATTGAGCAAGATATAGCCTAAAGAAAAACGGTCAAAATGGAAAAACTGGGTGCAGGACAAAACTAAGGGTAACCAGTCCACTTTGGACTCAAATCTCCATGACCAAATGAGTTCCAAATCCTAAAATTCTTTTTGGACTTGAAAGACAAGCCACCAAGGTTTGTAAAACAACAATTTTCATCCAAATTCAAGCAAGATTAAAGCCTAGGGCAACCTTAGAATTCTGTCCCATTTCTGAAGTATGCAACTTTTGACTTTTAAAGAACAAGAACCAAATTGACTTTAGTAAGTTTAAACTGAATCTAATTGATTAATTATGTTATAATAAGCCTAAAAGAGATGAGATTAAACACCCTAAACTAGTTTTGAACTGATTTCAATGAATTGACATCCAAATTCCACAACAGATGGACTGTTGATGGCATATGCATACAATTTTGACTTTTCCTTTTAGAATGACCAAAGTAAAGGTTGAATTAAACTAATTGATACCTAAGAACACTAAACAAGTCAACCTAAACTCATACAAACAACAAATACTACCAAATCAAAGCAATGCCAAACACCCCTATATTGAACTAATTTCAGAGATTTCAAAGCAATTGACCAATTCAATACATAAAACTCAAAGAGATGCTCCTACTGAGCTTAGATAAACATAAATAAACAAGAATCAATAACAAATAATAACTTATAGCATCTAACACAAATTATGAAAAATTATGGATAAAAAGGTTACTTGACATCCAAAGCTAAGAAACAAATCTGAGAACAAAGTACCATTAAGAACAACCTACTGTCCCCTATGGGACTCTAAACCAAACTCCATAGCCATTCTTCTCTCTGCTTCTGCTTCTTTTCTTCAATTTTTTTATTTTTCTTTGTATTTTTTTTTTTATTTTCTGAGTTTTTGATTTCTTTTACTTCAAACAACTTTAAGAATACTTATGAAAGCTTCTGAGACAATATAAGATGCATTTGAAAGAAACAACAAGAAATTTGAAATCTAAGTAAAAATACGAATTTCTTTAAACTGAAGTAACACTTAAATTAACATGGAAATTTGAAAGGATTTTTCTNTGTCAAAGGTTCTTATGCACTATTATTATAACTAGGATTTTTCTAACATATGCCCCAAGGGCACATGTTAGAAAAACCCAATTTGAAAATACAACTGAACATTAAGTCTAAATTAAGAAAGATACAAAGAAAAGGGATGCCCTAATGGCTTACATAAGCTTCCTATTTATACTAAAACTAAGAACTAGGGCTCCTCTCCTCTTTGTGCTTTCTTTTTGAGATAAAACAGCATAAATGTCATCTTGTGCTTCTTGTGAGTAAATCCCAGTTGTCCAATTGCAAAATGGTTGATCCTAGCCCTTGATTGGGTTTTTGGCGGGAAAATTTATGGTGAGAGTTTTGGATTGCCAGGGTAGATATGAGGGTTAGGTAGGGTTTTGTGAGAGGAGGGGGAAGGTAGTGGGATTGGGGACTGTGTTGGGGTGCTTTTGAGGGAAGGTGGTGGTGTGCTGCAGAGGTGAAGGTGGGAGATGGTGGGTTGTCTGGTGGTTAAACGGGGGAAGGTGGATGTTGGGTTTAAAGCTAACTCTACTTCTGAGGTATCTCTACTGCTGGCAGACTAATCTACTGCTAGATGACTCTACTGCTGTAACTCTACTGCTGGAAGGATACTGTTGTACTATCTCTGCTGCTTGATGATAAGTTTTTATACACGTCTTTATATTTATGGTAAAGATGTTTTGTAATATTCTATTGTATTAGAATATCTTTGTCTTGTGTAGAAAGTTGATGTAAGCCCGTAGGGTT
>LBNU01036635.1:0-26951 GCA_014162995.1 Artemisia annua | reverse complement strand
GACGTCGTCACGTTGAAGCTTGTGACGCCGTCACCTTCTGTGCACTTTAGGGTCTTTTGAGATTTTGTTGTTTTCCGCACTTTTTCACTCTGAAAACGCCCGAAAATGCTTCTTTTGTGATTTTCTCCTCAAAAGTACCTAAAATGAGAAAAGAAACGCCTTTGGGTGAAATCCGATCCAATAATATACGAATTAGGACTCAAACAGACCCCTAAAAACGTAACATTTTTCGTCTCATCAATACACCTTTTTCTTGGAAGTGAACTAATTCTCTATCCTCTCTTTTGCTGTAGATTTTCGTTATCCTGCTTTTGCAAGCCCAGAAAACCCGGTTTGCTTCAGTACGTTTGACGATTGTTAGCTGCTTATTGGTTTTGGTCCGCGTGCTGCCAATCCTAGACTGTTGTTATTCAATCTGACCCTGAAATGTGGTGCCGAATCTAGGTTGAGTGTGTAACCCAGGTACCAAGTTAACGGTTGAATTTATATAAGAAAAATTAGGCGTTCTTAGTTTTTATGTTTGTATAAATTCAAACCGGAGTTTATTGATTTTACCATTTCTTTATCGATCTTTCGATGTCTTTATGTCTTAATGAATCAGATATTGGCAGAGGTTCTTAATCCATTTTCCCACGTAGTTCGTCGGTCAAACCAACAATTCTCTTCTTGCAAAGTAATAGGGAGATCCTTTTCTAGTTAGACTTCTTGCAATGAAAGAACCATCCCTTAGTTTGAAAGATTGGAAATCTGTCAATCGAGCCATTTATCGTGCAACGGAGACTGAATTTGTGGTATCAAATAGCCGTAATTGTCACGATGAGAAAGTTTCCTTAATTTATAATATAGTTTGACAGTTTATTCTTATGCCTGAATTTTGTGTTTTTTTTTATTAATGTGTTGATGTCAGCCATAGCACAGCCTCTTCATACCGATCACAGACGAGCGTGTTCTTATGGTCCTTTGTTGGTGGCTGATACAAAAAGTGAGCGTATGAAATTCATCGATGTTGAAGTTCAAGGTAAATGTCATTTTGTCAGTAATGCATAATTTTGAACTGATTTTTTTTTCTACGTTATCATTATACTTACCCTTTCTGTTTGGCAGGTACGGTCTGCTTCTAGCAGATGGTGTGTCGGGAGGCGTGTTATCTATAAAGGCTGTGGATTGCTGGATTTGGATAGGATACCGCAAAGAAAAGGTGTTTCACGTTCTAAAGATAAGTTATAATTTGAAGCTTAGTTATTTATGTTGCTCGCGTAGACACATTCTTAGATTCTAATATCTTTTTTCATGAACTTGCAACATGTAAAGATGTGGTGTCTATAAGATCATTTCAGTTGACTCAAGGAGCCTTCGAAGATCGATTATAAGGCGATTGAGGGCGTGTTACAGAATACTAATCCTTACACAAGAGAGGTACCAAAAATGGTTTCTTAACACCAAGATTATAGCCAAGAATTATAGATATGCATATTTTTAGCCGCTTTCATATTCTTATACGCTTTTATTGTAAATGTATGCCTCTTCTTTGTTTAATCTACCAATAGATAATACTATTGACCATCGAATTACGGACAGGTGATACCTAGCTTCAAATAAAAAAATGTATTAGTAGGCTTAATGTTGCGAAATGATAAAATATAGTTTGATTTCGTTCAATTAGTATGTAGAGTAGGAGTTTGTGTATTCTTAGGCTATGGTAGCTGATTTACAAGCGAGTGCATTTTGCATCTGTGCCTGTTAGGGGCGTTTGGTTGTGGGTTGTTTTGCTTAGAGTTTGACAAAAATGTATCATTTAAGGATTTCACATGTAATAGGTGTCCTAAATAATCAAACTGAAAACTATATGCACGAAGTGGTTATAGTAGTTTAGATGTTTATATTCATCATTTAGACGTTACGTCGTTGAAGATCTCAGTACTGATTTATAAGCATAAAAGTTAGCAATTCCAACTACTCTCTAAAAAACTAGCATTATATTGAATATAATTACTAACTAATTTTTTTTGACAGGTGGCATTGGCATCTGTTGCAGGGCCTTTCATAGGCAGAGTAAGCGGCTGCAACGAATTGTGCGACACACCAGGTGCCGGATGCAACAAATTGTCATCCATAGTCACTTCGTATGGAACGTCTGAGAATTGTATGAACTAATCTAACATTGTTAGTCCAGGTATGAAAGATAAGTCGTAAGTTATTATTTGTGTATGTAATGTTTTGTGTCCTTTAGTAGCGAAACTAATTATGAAATTTGGTTTTCTAGGTCCTTTAGTTGCATAAATTCAGCCCAGGTTTCGTCAGCAGATGCACTTCGAGCGGCAACAAATTAGCACTAAAGAAATAATATGAACAAGTTAAAAGTGATGCATATAAAGAAGTTAAAAGCTGTGCACAAATTCGGGCTTGAACGTTAACAAAGGTGAATACTTTGGAAACTTAAGGTCATCTTATATGCTAGGTGTGTATTCAAATTGAGAGCAGAGAATTCACATATTCAAATTATTCTACTTTAAGTGCAATTATACCATTTTTATGCTACAGGTCTCAATGCATGGTACCAAACCAACAAGTCCAGTTCTAACAAGATCTTTTATAGAGGAACCACGTATTTTACGGCCACCAAGAAATTGGAAGGTAATCCACTGTCAAACTATATATGCATTTGTAATCCATCATTAATTGAGACATTATATGGAGCTTCTTCATTTTTTTTTCCATTCGTGGCTTACTCCTTTTGACAACTGTGTTTTATTGACTATAACAGAGTTTATGTGAATATGTTTATGCCGATTAAAATAAACCATCAACTTAAGGCAATCATTATTATAGCATAAAATAGATCTGATAATCTTGGTTTCGTCTCTGAGCGAAAAAATGTTCAAGAGAGTGTTGAGCATCCTCATAACAGCAGCTGTACTGAAATGAAATCTTTTCTCAGTATTAAATTTGACTTTCACCAGTCAATCTTACAAAATTTAGCAAACAGGCTATAATAGATTGTGCGTTTTCTCCCTAAAATTAGTAGCCTTCCTTTGGGAATATTGTAATAGCGTTGATTAAAAAGTTTGGATCTTTCTAATGTTTGTGTTAATTGCAGGTTTGATTCAGGATTCCGATGTATTGGAATCGTGTGCGAGGGTGAACCGAAGGCCGTCAAGGTATAATCCTTACACTTGATCATGTTTTGACAATGTGACGGTTTCTCTACATGTGGTTTATTTAATAATATTCAGTACTTTGTGGAGGCCGGTGCAATTGCTGTTAGACGTGTGCAAAAGGAGGATTTACGCCATGTAGCAAAGGCAACTTGTCCAACTTTGGTAATAGTCTTAAGTCTTAACTTGATTATTTTTATGTTGATTTTTATTATTGAAATTGATTTTTATTTTTTGATTTGCTCTCGGTGTCAACTTTTGCTGACATGGAAGGAGAGGAAACATATGATTCATCATTTCTTGGACAAGTTGATGAAGTGGCGGAAGAGCGCATTGCAGATGATGATATTATAATGATAAAGGGAACCAAAACCTCGAGTGCAGTATGTCATATTTCTTCATTTTTTTAAATAAAGAGATTAATATTAAACACATGATATTATCCATAAATTTTTATGCAAATGTCCGAAACTTTTTTAAGTTTATTTTAATAAATGATTTCAACAGGTTTCTGTCATACTCAGAGGTGCTAATGACTTCATGCTTGATGAGATGGATAGGGCCATGCAGAATGCTTTATCTATTGTCAAAAAAACCTTTGAAACTAATGCAGCAAGGATATTAATCACTTGATATTATTAGTAAAAGGGAGGTGATTTGCACACTCTCCAAATTGATTGGCACACTCTAAATTAGAGTGTGTTGACATTTATACCCTCACATTACTTTACACATTTTCACTCTGTGAGTGTCTCCGATTCCCACAAACATATTTTCATATAAAGAAAGTTTTGTGACGCTTGCTTTGCCTTTATGGAATGCACTATCTTAAGTTTACTGAAAACAAATCTTATACGAGTCCACATTTTATTTGGAGATTGATGGTGGTCCTTAGGCATACTAATTAGGCATGCCAATCAATGCTCTACATTTTGTTTGGAGATTAATGGTGATCCTTAGGTATTTTCAGTTTTTATTCTTATTGAGGGGCAATTGGTAACAGCATGTCAACAAGATCTGAAATCAGTGGGAGTTTTTGGATGCAAAAGACTAAAAGAAGTCTTTGTAATCTACGCAGTTGGTTTATTTTGATATGCTCCTCTTTCTGTGTGCTACGGTTTTATGAGCCTATTTGATTTGGGGAAATATCATGTACTAAATGTTTAGGAAAAAAAACAGGCACGCCGGCAACGCGGCGACCGTTGCCATCCTTGTACTAACAAAGTCATAGATGTGTTAAAACACTTCTGAATTTCCTACGACCCATGCCATGCCAATTGCCTCAATAAAGTCATGCAGCAGCTAGAAATCAAATACCTATGAAAACATACTTAAAAAGTCAGCATAAAGCTGGTGAGTTCATAGGTTTAAGTCAAAGTAGTAAAGTTGGACCATAAGCAAAGTATGTGATCATTGCAACGCATATAATGTCACACAAAAGTCTATTACGCTAGCACTAAGTTCATGCAACCGAAACTACAACAGTGGAGCATGTTATAAAGCACGTTAAGTAAAGGCTATGGCAAGTGTCTATCCCGTGACACTCGTAATCCAACATGATATACGTTCGCATTTGGTCTATCTGACCATACCGAACGGGGGAGTCACCCCAATAAATCTATTTATAGCACTCGCACTTCCCAGCAGGAATTGACGGTTCATGAAAGTGGGCATAATGGAAAGGGCTTAGGCTAATCATGCAATAGTTTTAAAAAAACATAAGTATCAGTTTTGGTCCATAAAAGAGTTTTGCATGTTTCTCACCCTAAGTTTTGCAAAGCAAAGTAAAGTTAAAGAGTGGGGCTATAAACGCACCTCAAAGTGTGCTAACGAAAGTATAGCAAGTAGAGTAAAGTAGCAAAGCACAATGGTACACGGTCGGCACGACCTAATAAATAAAGTAGCGAAAAGTAATTTAATGCGTATGAGTTTTCAAAAGATAATGCATTATAGTTTTCGTAGAAGACTTGTATCATTGTTTGTAAAAGGTTTTGTATCATCGTTCATGTAATGGTTTGAAAGTCTAGACTCGTGAAAAAACAGACCAAAGTATAATATATACAATACATATCATATAGGGGGTAAGTAATCAAAAAAATAAATATAAATAGGAAAATAAGTCAATGGTTAAGTTTCGGCATTTACACGATAATCTCAAATAGATTAGTTAGGAAATTTATGTTTTATAAGAAAGACATATGTTTTTAACAAGTGGGAAGGCGCCCGCTGTGTTGCAACGGAAATTTTTGAAGAAATTTTGCGATAATTATTTACGAATAATGTTTGGTCGGGGCTTGACGTTTCGTGGTATGTTTTTTGCCGACACGTGTTGTATTTGTTTGGAACAAATGTTGTGTAAAGATATATTTGTAGTTGTCGTACGACGCTCTTTGTGGAATGGATGTTGTGTCGGGCACCAGTGTGTTGGTGGGGCTAATATTAACTTATAGTTTTAAAAAAATTTAAGATAATTTTAAAGTTATTTGATAGGTTAAGTGTGCATTTTGAAAGTTCTTTTATTTAGAAACTATATCTATATCAAACTTCAACATTTTTTATAAAACCGTAAGTACGTCAAAAGTATATCAATATTGAGCTTGTTTTGTTCGTTATCAAAAAACCTTTTTGCCAGTATTTTTGTTATTCCAAAAACAGATAGGTATCTGTTAGATATTTGGTAAATAAAATTTGTTATATAAAAAAGTCATAAATATTAAAAAGATCAGGGCGTGTTTTGTAAGTTTTTTTTTGTTTATTTTGTTTTATTGTCCTTGAAGTTTGGTCCATTGCAAATTGTTATATATAAAAAATATATGAATTAAATAGTAATGGTTTTATATTTAGTGAAATTATACTTTTCGCCTTTTTGTCGTGTTTTATAAAAATGAGTTTTTCTGATAAAATCATAAGTATAGAATTTTATAAAAATTTTGACATGACTCAGTTGTTTATACAACGATTCCAAGTCATAGACTTTAATGAAAACAATTTTCCCAATAATTCACTTTGCGACAAATTTCCCAAATCAACATCATTTTTTTTCTCGTTTATCCAAACACGTTCCAACGATATTTCAAACCAAAAGTAACTCGATTCGATAAGTTTATCTATTAATCTTGTTTTAGAAATCCGAAATTGTATTTAATAGTTATTGGGCTTTATAGCCCGATAATAGTCTGATATGACAAGTCCATTATGAGTCCGTTATGTCCAATATGTCAAGTTCGTTATAAGTCCATTAAGTCCAATATATATTAAGTCTGTTATCAGCCTGATAAGTAGTCCATCAATCCAAAGTTTCAATCCAATAATTTAATCCATTATAAGTTATTATGTTTAGTCCATTTCGGAGCCCGTTACTAATGTCATGTTTAGTCCATTATGTGTATATATATCCGATCCAAGTCAGTAGCCCAATATATAAACCGAAACCTTCCAAAGAGCAATATGTATAGAAAATGCGTTAAATTGTGATATGATAGATTGTGTGTCACACCTCGCCAAGGCGGAAATGCGAGTGTGTAACTTCATGGATATCATCACAACATATGGTGTCTAAATAGAGAAATACTACATGCACATAAATAGAGCAAAGTACAAACACAAAGTGTTGTAACAATACCCCAAAATAAAATAACCAAACCAAAATCCAAATGTATCTTTAATAAATCTCAAAGTACCAAATGAAAAACATAATCGTATCATAACCAAATTCAAATAAAGTCAAATCCAAACATAAACCAAATTCTTCAAATGCAACTAAGTCTCGCCTAATTGCTGCTCTCAACTTTGGCCTTAGAATGCTCACCTGAAAATGATGCTTAAAACGTCAACATAATGTTGGTGAGATTCATAGGTTTAAGAGACACATTCACACTCAAGGCAACCAGTTCACTGTGATCATAAAAATATAGCTGGACGAATAAATATAGTTATCATATAAGCTAACATGCAATCACACAATAAAAGGCAACCATGGGGACGGAACGTGTCCCCCGCTTCAATATTAACATCAATTAAGTCGCATGCGCGAGCAACATGATAAGCATCCTCCCAATTGAACCACTGATATATATCCACGATAATCCACGATAATCTCATCACAACATATAATCATCACACCGTATAATCATCACCCATAGCATTCATACGATAATATTATAAGTCCAAGCTTTTAGACCACACATAATCACAGTAACTCAAATCATTGAACACAAGCATCATTCCCATCCCAAGTTTAAAACAAAGTAAAAAGTGGGACTATGAACTCACCTCAATTTTGCAGCTTCCACAAACACAAATCACAAATCTATATAACACAAATAAGTTCACGTTACACATGGCCAAGCTATAAGCTATAACCCATGTAATACTCATATGATGGATGTCTAAGGTTCATATGACCCAGCATGGATCTCCTAGACTCCATACTAAACACCACCAATCATCAACATTCACTAATATTCACTAAATCCCTTGCACAAACAATTTCAGAAAACGTAGAATTTTAGGGTACATCTACCCACATAAAATCACGACAAAACAAGCTCCACAACTCACACCAAAAATTCACCATGGTCCCTTGTGAGTAGACAAGCTATCCTCAGAAGGCCATGCACTCTAAACACACACAAGTGCCCATAAGAAAATCAAACTTGACAACTATCCAGATTCGGATCTGAACGCACACCAAAAGGTTTTAATCAAAATAAAATACTTCTACAACTTTTTATCACGAATCCTTTCGTGGGAGTCTAAGATAACCTAAAACTCAACTTTCCTATAAGGGCTAACTTAGGTATCACTTTTTCAACCACAAATCACTATCAAACTTTTACCCAAATTCTGTCTCGGTTTAACAGCTTTAACACCTTATCTTTGAAAAATCAAAAGACCAACTTCCGTACCTCGAAATCAATCGTGGTCAGAATTTTTGGAAAGCTCTTTCTCTGAACTATAATTTAGACTCAAAATTCGTGATCTAACTCATCTCCATCTATTAAATATCTTCGTATCTTTACAGCACTATAATTCTGTCCAAACCCTAACTCATTAACTAACGTGTTTAATGATCAAATCTCTTTACCAATCATCATAATATTATTAACCAATGATCCTAACATGTTTAACATCATTAATTTACAGAAGTTTACAAACCCTAGATCCATCATAATTATTATTACATGAATTAATTAAGCTTAAGTATCAAAATTATACCTTGAATCTTGATTATTGCTCCAAGAAAATAAACCCTAACCTTTTCCTGCTTCTCCCCTCTCTTGGTTCGACTGAATATCCCAAAAAGAAGGGATTGGGTCATTTTCTATGGTTATATGGGTGGGGTGTTGGGCTTGTTTGGGTTGGACTAGGATTTCCTTGTTTAATAAATTAAATAAACCCAAAACCCTTATATTTTTTATTAAGAAAATTCGGCCCAATAGTCCATAAGTAATCTTTTAATATTTCTTTATGTTAAATATTTATCTACTAATAAAACTTTATGTCTTGTTATTTTAAAAAAGCCTATACCGAAACCTAACACCTTACGCTATAAACCTTCGTTTTTACGACAACTCGAAAAAATAATCATTTCCAAAACAAAGTTTCCAAAAATCGAATTTCACACTCTTTATAAATATAACTCATAAAAACAATCTCCTCGTAACTTACTAGCACTCAAATACTTGAACGAAGACTTGTTACATAAAACCACAAAACACCAAAACTACACAAGTCATTTCTACACCACAAAGGCGATCAAAATGAACTTACCCAAAATCAATACTTCCCAAATCATAATAACAACCTCACACAAAAAGGGATTTAGTGCCAACACACGTATTTATCACACATATATCACACGCATCTCACATTTATCACACATAAATACTTAATTCACACCAAACAAAGTTAAATAAGTTGAGACTATTAGTCAAACTAACCCGTTAAAATCACGGTTGTCACATTGTGGGATGCTAAAATTATCGATGGAAATCCTATATTTTTATTTGGACAATAACTTATAATTGCAATTTGAATAGTGGCATATGATATGTGTCTAAATACACATATATTTTATACTGTTTGAACCCACAAAAACGACCAAAAACACACAAATGACCCTATAAATGTTACAAATATCATTGAAATGTGTTTTTATGTGATTCAGGTACAAAAAGATTGAAAACAAGTGAAAAGCATGCAAAGTTCACACAATTGTCATTTTCAGTCCCTGGAGTTTCATAAATTGGCAAAACTAGTCCTTGAAGGTTTAAAATGGAAGAAAAGTCAACTTTAGTCCTTGGAAAGTCAAACTTGTTCACAAATAGTCCCTGGATGAAAGTTTACACAAAATGGCAACTTTTACCCCTCAAGTTACAAAATTGGCAAAATTAGTCCCTGGGTGTTTTAAAATGGAATTTTATCACAAAATACCCTTGTACTATTCATAACTTACAAATTGGAACTATTTTGATAACTTTTGAGAAATTACAATTTTACCCCCTTAATTTTGGAAAATAACATAAAAGGTCCCCGGGGTATATTAAATTGTAATAAATGCTACTAAGGTCCTTTGGTTTATCTAACTTGACATAATTAGTCCTTGTGATAACTTTTGAAATATGGCAGGTTTAGTCCTCAAAGAATGCAGAAATTACAAAAGAAGTCCTTGGGCTTGTTTATTANACATTTAATGAGTAACGAGAACATTTAATGAGTAAAACACAAAATTGTTACTTCAATAAAACATTTAACGAGAACATTTATTCTCCAATTATCACTATAAAATTGTTAAAGATTCAAAGGTAGCACGAATTACTTCAATATAAAACACAAAAGACTTACCTCCTCCATTATATTGTTTTGTTGAGATGAGAAAGATTCAAAGGTAGGTAAGGAAGATGAGATTGATTCACTCCTTTTGAGAGGACATTGATCCATTAAATTGTAATTTTGTTGAGAGTATAGACAATCGTGTTTTGTAATTTTGTTGAGATAAGAAACTGTGAAAACTGAAAAAAAGAAAGAAAGAGAGGCGCACATCTATTTTAGTATAACCCTAATTTACAAATGTGATCATTCGGGCTACAGTCGGTTAATTCGGGCTACAGTCGGTTTTTGGCCCGACCCGGCCCGATACCGACAACAAGCAATATCTAAACCGCATCCCGTCCCGAATGGTTAATCGGGATGAATCGGGCTAATCGGTTCGGGCGGTTTATCGGGATTAATCGGGCTTTGTCGGGTTTTGCTCAGCCCTAATTTGTTGTAATGAAACCTTTATTTTCAGTTCAATCTCAAGTTATCTTTAAATTTTCATGTTTCTACTTTATTGTCATTTAAATTTCAAGTTTCTTAATTTCTTTTTAAATCTTAGTTGATTTCTGGACTCAATAAGCCATATAAGCTCCTGACAAAAGCTTTTAAGCTTTTAGAAACCTTAATTCAGCTTAGAACTTAAAAAATCAAAAATCACTAAAAAATGGAGAAAATAGAAAATAAAATAAAAAATATGTGATCATGGTGAATGAAGCTTGTAGCAGGGAAGTTGTGGAGTGCTCTTGGTTTAGAAGTCTCATGGGAGACTGTAGGAAGTGTTCTTGGCCTTGGTTCTTGGGTTTCTACAAGATTGCACCTTGTAAGTTTTTTAACCATTTTATGCATTTTACTGTTCTTGTGTTCAATCTGCTTTAATTTCTATGAATTCTTGTTTATTAGTTGTTATTTAGTGTAATTTAAGTGTTATTTTGCTTGTATACTCATTAGGATCATTGGTGCTAAAAATTGAAAATCTCACAGTCTATAATGCGTATGTGACAAATCTTTGTTATTTACTTGTATTGTTGATGTTTGATGCATAATTGATCTAATATTATCATAATAGAATGTTTGGAATCAGGTTTATAGACAGATTCAATGAATGCTTTAAAATTCATGTGACAAGNCTGTTTTTGCCCTGTCTCTCAGTCACAAGGCCAATCTCACAAGCTTCTAGCTTGTTGAGAATTGAGCTTGTGCCTGAGCTTTTGGCATATTTGTGTTGCCCTTGTGGGCTTATGTTTATGTTTATGCTTATTTCCCCTTAATTTGCTTATTTGCATAGTTCAATCCACATTTCTTTTTATTACAAGTCACTCATCACACTGAAGCAAACAGTGTGATGAGCTGTTTTTCACAAAGCTCACACAAACTCCTTATTGAGCTTGAGCTTGTGATTCTTGGCCCTATGAGGTGCCAAGCTATCCAACTCAAGGTCTTAATGCAAGTTGAGCTTTCATAGACAAAAATAGTCTCTTTTTTAATCAAATACTCTTAAGAAATGGTCAATACAAAAGGTAACCTAATCATAGACAAAAATGTTACAATTGATTATAAACTACTAAAACTTTCGACCAATTAGGCGTTTACAACCAATCCGATTTGATTAACAAAAAGTATTCTCATTACAATTACACCTAGGTTCCTTTGTTTAGTCAAGAATAGTTATGATAAAAAAACAGTCATTTATAGACAAATGATTATAACTAGTTGAATAATAACAACTCTTTCGGCCAGTGATATTACAAGCAACTAGTTAAACTTGACTCAACAAATGTCACTATGAAACTTAAGTCTAATTGGGTTTTAGAATTGACTTGAAATTGAATTAAAACATGTTATCACAATCATAGACTAATCACTAAGTAATTAACATCATCTAAGCAAATGCAAAAGATTACTAGCCACTCATAGTAAACATAAACATAAAATCAGAATATTGAACATTAGAAATCATGATTAAAGTCTTACAAATGTTTGGAATATGATTACAAATGAATAGGAAATGATTTCCTAAGTGTTGGTGTTGACTTCTTGAGAGTTTGACCTCCGGATGTTGACTTTTTGGACCTCCAATGTTTTCTGAACTTCTATGGACGAATTTGAGAACTTTGAGACTAGTAAAGAACTATTTGATGATTGCTTTGTTGTTGTATGTTGATGGTGTGTAGAATGATGCTTGCAAGGCCTCTATTTATACTTATTCCACGGGCCTAGGATCATTAATGCAGCAACTTGGCCTCCAAGGTGAATAGAATGACCTAGAATACCAGAAAGAATGGCCTAGAATCGGGTAGATTGAGGTAGAATAAAGTGTGCAAAAATTATACGAGCTGACCAACCGATCGGTTACGGGGCATCACCGATCGGTTGGATGAGACATCTGGGTCTAACCGGTCAGTTGGATTACAACCGATCGGTTACTCAGAACGTTTTCATCTAACCAGTCGGTTAGAATGATAACCAACCGGTTGGAGAGGTTCTGTCAGCTAAATCTTTTTCTTTTTCTTGGCTCTTCGTTCTTTGTCCAAACTTGATTATTTCTTGTCAACGAACTTTGGAGTGATGAAAACTTAGATTCTTCTTTGTGAAATGCTTGAACGAATTGGATCTCGACTTAGGAATGACAAATCCTTTATTTCTTTCACTTTTTCTTCCTTTTTCCTGTTTTTGGCTACAAATGCTTGCAAAGATACTTTGATACGATTAAGTGACAAAAGCATATAAAAATATCCAAATAACATATATAAAAACACAAATAACGCTACTAAAAACATGCACAATTTGAGTGTTATCAAACTCTTAACTATTATCTGGCATTTTATATTTCGTCATTATTATTGTTTGTTATATTGTGTTTATTTATATAGTATTCATATTGTGATTGCTTGATCTCACATAAACTCGGATCTATAAGTTTTTACAGTTTAATTTTAATACGATAAATCGGTAAAACTATTTAACCCCGTTCTAGTATTCCACATTTAGTATGTTGATCAATGAGTTGTATTTTAATGTGTATATTAATGGGTTGCTCGCGTATAAGGATCTTGATCTTTTCTCACTTTAGTTTTGTGTGTTGGCGTCTCTTTTTTTATGCCAATTTTGTTGAGGAGTCTGTTAGTTTAGGGGTTTTGAAGTTAGTGTAGGACTGTCGGATTGAGTACTAGTTTGGTTGCTGATATCCAAATTGAGGTTGCCACTAATAAGTCAAGTGAAATGTTTGGCCAAAAACAATCTTTTAATTACAATTTTTGAAAGACATGGGTTTTTGTTTTTGAATGTTTTTTATTGTTCTTGAGTGTGGGTTAAAAATAACCAAAAATTTTAAAAATATCAAAGTGGGGAAGAAGACAAGGGTATGTTAGTCATTTTGCAGGACTTTAACCATGAGTGACGGAAAAAACTAACGAGTATTAGTGAAAAGGACATAAATTGTTACAAAATGTGAACAACAATGACATTTTTTAATAATTAAAGTTTGAGAGTGAGTAGGGAGTGAAAAATGACCAACCACAGGGACATACTTTGTAATTTACCCTAAAATCAAATAATTATTTGCATATGTCCTTAAAAAATGTGCGTGCATATAAAAGTCAAGAATGTGTTTGGTTTTAGTCATGGAATCACACTGAGTACTAGATTATGAGTGATGGAATATGAATGAGTTTTTGATTTCAAATGTATTGTCTGGCTTTAATTATTGGTAATAAAAATCATAAAAGAAACGAGGCATTCAGATCTCGTGCTACGCACGGGCTGTCGCATTAAGAACCCATGCTACTGATACGTGAGGATTGCGACCATGCAACAAGTTTTACCTCTCAAGAGATCTCAAGAGGCTTACAACCCCACCAGGCAGTATATATACTGACCGATGTAGTATAGTGTAGTGCTAAGTACGGGGGATTGATCGTTCTCCACAGGGAATAATGTTCGTTAGGTATGAAAAACTATTCTAATAGGTCTAAGGGTGAGGGAAGATTATTTTTGTATTTTTATATTTTTAGAAAGCAGGTAAAATCTCGGGTTTGAAGGAGTGGGCGGAATTAGTTGCTAGTCAACTAACCCAAAAACTACTATTGCAAATAAAAATAAAATAACAAGAAAATAAAAGGTTGTGAAACTTATATGGAGACAAGTGTGTTTACTTAGATTTCCTTACTCCCTAACTATCTTTTACCGGTTAATTGATATGTATGTTACTTGTGTGGATGAAGGGTGTATTCCTAATAACTCATGGAGTGGCATACATATCTCTCCAATTCTATGAGCTCTTATCTCGCCCTATGCCATGCACGGCACAACCATAGGGGTTGTAAACAGTGGCTCATGCGTTAAATACTACCTTAATAGCCTAGTATGCCTTGGCTACATGTTTCCCAAGACGTTCAAGCACGTTACCATAAAGGAGGTTGGCCAGTTTTCTTGAGCCTAACATTGATGGAACAATCATCCCAACAAACAACAACACACACCAATCAACCAATAATTAATAGTTAGGTTTCATTAGATCTAAGCAAACACAAAATAAACCTAGCCTAGCATGTTAATTGAAAGACAAACATAAGATATAATTAACCAACACATAGACATATTGATTAATTTGAATGAAGACTTATCTTTAATTGAACATGGAAGAATCAAGGGTGAAAAACCCTTGAAAAAGCTGTCAAAATCGTCTAGGGTTTTGTTCCCAAAAGTTGCACACTTAATGAATGAAAAATAGAAAAGTATATATAGAAAATACACTCTGACGGCGTCAGGCTTTAGGTGCTGATGCCGTCAGCTCGCCGCCATTAGGGTTCTCGGATGGCCTAGATCTACTTCTGACGCCGTCACTTGTAAAATACCTCTGGGCCGTCACTCTTTAGCTTAACACCTGACGGCCTAGGAATATTATCACCTGACGCCGTCAGGTGTTATTTCCATGTTTTCTTCTTAGGGCGTCACGTATAGTCTGAATCCACTCCTTTGTCTTGGTTGGCTGACGACGTCACCTTATGACTCTGACGCCGTCAGGAAGGATTTCCAGCATGCTTTTGAGACTTTGTCGTTTTCTTCACTTTATGCTCCAAAAACGCCTAAAATGATGTGTTTTCCAGAATTCTTCTCAAAAGTACCTAAAATGACAAAAGGAACGATTTAGGGCAATATTTGATCATATTAACTCGAATTAGGGCTTAAATGACCCCCTAAAATGGGTACACTTTTCACCTCATCAAATACCCTTACACTTGGGATTTGCTTGTCCTCAAGCAAATAGGCTTTTATTCCAATAAAAATATGAGTTAGGGATCATTTAACACTAATATAAAAGTAATTACAACAAATAGTTATTCGACCCTAATCATAATAGGCATGGAAATCATACACTAGCACCTCACAAATAGTGTTTGGATACTCTCATCTCTCGGGTGTTATAAACCTATATAACTACATTGGAAATGGAATAAAGTCACTCACTACCTGTCATAGTAAATAGATTACCATAGGCTTGGGAGAGGATCAATTACTCCTCCACTAGGCGTAAGCACCTAAGATAAACTATCCAAGAGGGCTTTCCAAAGGGTTGTAATGTAAGGTGTAGGGATATGATAAATACGGTTTGGTTGGAATAAAGGGTATTTTACTGGTGGCGAGTTAATTATCATGATCAAATACATGCACTATACAATGTTGCTAAGCCAAGACTCGACTCAACTTAAGCTAAAAAAGAAATAACAAAAACATAAACAAACATAAAAGGAAACGGGATAGTAGTCCGTATGTTTTTTCTGCTTCTCTTTTCTCATCATTTTTTTTGCATACACTCTTGCCTTACCATCCAAAATAATACATCATAGGGGCCTCGGTTCTCCCCTTACACTTGAACTTTTACATAACTTTACAATTACTATTCTAATGACTCGAATTAAGATAATTGAAAAACTTGGAGTACTTTTAAAATATTTCACACATATGGGGGTAATAATGTTGTTCTTCCCCATTACTCCATTAAACTAGTACTTTACCCATGAGTCCCAATCGTCCCAAAACAATATGTACAAGGATATGACTCGACTCAGCAACCATGTAATCAATTAGATAATTAACTAAAGGTTTAACACATTTTGTCACAATAATGCACTAAAGGTGAGTGCATACAAGGTAGGCTAAGGCGATTTGGGTGTACATTTAAGTGGGGTGTAACAAATTCTCACTTTGAGTAAGATGCTCAAAGGTCGAAACGAAAACATAGGCTCTGAGGGGTATACCAGGGGTATCGTGTACCAAAAATGGGTACAACGCAAAGGGTGTCGGAGAATTACTTGACTAATGTAGCCAACGTAATTATAACAAAAACACGGGTGTAAAACAAAGGGTTAATCCTAATGCCTCTTATCATGTAGTAGATCTAACTACACGAATGTAGTCTCACTTGTGGATTTGAGATGGTCCTAATGCAAGTTCTAGAATCTAAGTGCTACCGGTACACACATCATAGCATAAATGCTTTTCGTACCAATTCTAGGGGCGAACCTCACATATTTGGAGTGGAAAATTTTTTTAGTGGTACGGTTTTTGTGCTAGTCATATAATTTCCTATCCATGAGACGCTTATTAGGACCAAAGTTTCACTTCTAAATGTTGTAAAAAATTTTAAATTGGCGCTAAAATTGCCCTAACAAATATTTCTCTCGGTTTTATTACAAATTTACTATCAAACAAACAAAAATCAAGCGCAATTGCATTCTCTAAGGTGTCTTCATTTACCCCCCTTCCCTAACACTTAAACCGAACATTGTCCCCAATGTTCACATAAAAGATGTAAAAGTAATGAAAATGAAAGAATGAAACAAATACTCCCCTGATTCGTTTGGTGTGGATAGTGTGGTAACATGGTTAGATCTTCCTCCAAGAAAGACGAACGCTCAAAGCTTCCCTTCCGAAATATAAATCATCTCCTTGTCCAAAATAACCTGTTAACCTGAAAAACAATAAAGGCGAACCTCGCGTAAAATCGGTGGTATAATCTATAATAAGATATAATGCTTGTGGAATGAATGTTTTTGCAGAATTCCTGGAGATTATAAGTTAGAGAATTAACAAAACTTTTTATGATTCCAGAAGAAGAACAAAACTTTCAAAAATTTCAGAAAATTACTTCCTGACGCCGTCAGGTTATAAGGCCTGACGCCATCAGAAATGATCTGACAGAATTCTCATGTTAAGTTTCTGGAAAATTTCTGGAAAAACTATACCTTACTTCCTGGAATTCCTGCAAAAATATCATTATGACTCGATACAAGCATTTGACTCAAACAAGTACTAATATGTATGTTAATTTACATTGTTATGATTCATGTTCATTTGTTCTTATTAACCGATTTAGATTTTCCTTACACTTATCTTTTGCAAAATACCTTTATATGTAGTTAAGATGAAGTTAAAAACAAAATAAAGCATTTTCACAAGTTAGTTTTTGAAGCATGAATCAATAACAAGAAAAATAACATACATACGGAAACAAATAAAATTAAACAAACAACTAAATAAACACAAAGCAAATAAAGCTTGGGTTGCCTCCCAAGGAGCGCTTTTCTTTATTAACGAGTCTTGTAGCTAGACTCAAAGTCACCGGCTCATCTAGTGTCACTAATGCTCACGTACCCGAGTGTGAGCCACCTAATTGTCGCCTCATCCTTCTTATAATCATCATTAAGCTCTAAACATCCACGATAGTACCTTCTATTCTTTTCATGGGGGTACGTCAGTCCTTTTCTAATATCTCTCTCACTCAGTATACCATAGGGGGGAAACCTATTGCATTTCTCAATAGAAAAGTTTTTATATCTAGGGTGTGCACGGGGCATTTGATAGACAAAATCCTCATCCCCATCTGAGAATGCAATTAACCCTTCCATTAGTTTTTCATCTAAGTTGGTTAACCTTTTGAAGGGCTTCCCGAATACAACTTGGGTTAGGTCACTATCAATAAACTCTCTTAGATCTTCTATAACCATAAAGTCTGTTTGATAGGTAAAGCTCCCCACAAACACATGCAAAGTCTTAGCCCTAGCAACAATATTATCTCCTTGATACTCCAACTCATTTACCATGATTTTATTGTATTCAGCAAGCGAAATTATGTTCATTGGCAAAGATGAGTTAAGGTAGGCGTCAAAGCTTCTAAATCCAATTTTTCAAGGGAATTGCATGTTAAACAAACTATCTTTCTCAATCTTTGTCCTAGGGTCAACATAATTTAGAGCGTTAGCTCTTTCATCTCCTTCAGGGTCATCTACTACTTCCCCATTCCCTAGGTCTTCATCGGAATCCGATAAATAGTAAAAAGGGCCACTTTCATGGTCGGTGTCATGGTCAGATTCGTCCATATCAGAATGGTTGTCAAAGTGATGATCGGGTGATAGGTTTGGTGGGTTTTCATTTTCAACAATAGGGGGCAGGTTGGGTAACTGAAAATTCCTACGGCGGAAAACATGAATAACAGGGATCAAACGATCAATATTACTCATGAAGAAGTATTACGAACAAATGCACAAAGAATAAGATAGACTAAAGAAGATCCTAGAAAAATAAAATAAAAATCTCAATAGAAAGGAATCTAGTGAGTAGACCTAATAAAATAAAAATTCAACCTAAACAATAACTGTTCCCCGGCAGCGGCGCCAAAAACTTGATACGTGAGGATTGCGACCACGCAACAGGTTTTACCTCTCAAGGGATCTCAAGAGGCTTACAACCTCACCAGGCAGTGTACCTGACCGATGTAGTATAGTGTAGTGGTAAGTACGGGGGATTGATCGTTCTCCACAAGGAATAGTGTTCGTTAGGTATGAAAAACTATTCTAATAGGTCTAAGGGTGAGGGAAGATTATTTTTGTATTTTTATATTTTTTAGAAAGCAGGTAAAATCTCGGGTTTGAAGGAGTGGGCGGAATTAATTGCTAGTCAACTAACCCAAAAACTACTATTGCAAATAAAAATAAAATAACAAGAAAATAAAAGGTTGTGAAACTTATATGGAGACAAGTGTGTTTACTTAGATTTCCTTACTCCCTAACTATCTTTTACCGGTTAATTAGTGTGTATTAATTGCGTGGATGACGGGTGTATTCCTTAATACCATTCGTGGGGTGGCGTACGTACTTCCCCAACTCTATAAGCTCCTACTTCACTCCTATGTCGAGCCTGCTAGAAGCTCCTAACATGGGATCATTAGAATTCGCTCATGCATTAAATACAACCATAAAAACCTAGTACACATTGGTTCATGTTTCTTAAGACGTTCAAGCACGTTACCATATAGGAGATTGGCTGGTTTTCTTAAGCCTAACATCGATAAACATTCATCCAATACAATTAATAACACACCAACAACCAATAATCAATAGTTAGGTTTCATTAGATCTAAGCAAACACATGGAAGAATCAAGGGTGAAAAACCCTTGAAAAAGCTGTCAAAATCGTCTAGGGTTTTGTTCCCAAAAGTTGCACACTTAATGAATGAAAAATAGAAAAGTATATATAGAAAATACACTCTGACGGCGTCAGGCTTTAGGTGCTGACGCCGTCAGCTCGCCGCCATTAGGGTTCTCGGATGGCCTAGATCTACTTCTGATGCCGTCACTTGTAAAATACCTCTGGGCCGTCACTCTTTAGCTTAACCTGACGGCCTAGGAATATTAACACCTGACGCCGTCAGGTGTTATTTTCATGTTTTCTTCTTAGGACGTCGCATATAGTCTGAATCCACTCCTTTGTCTTGGTTGGCTAACGGCGTCACCTTGTGACTCTGACGCCGTCAGGAAGGATTTCCAGCATGCTTTTGAGACTTTGTCGTTTTCTTCACTTTATGCTCCAAAAACGCCTAAATGATGTGTTTTCCAGAATTCTTCTCAAAAGTACCTAAAGTGACAAAAGGAATGATTTAGGGCAATATTTGATCATATTAACTCGAATTAGGGTTTAAATGACCCCCTAAAACGGGTACACTTTTCACCTCATCAGCTACGCACAGGCTATCGCGTATTCTTTCTGTGTATTGCTGAGTGTATGCTTAATTATTATTTAGTATGTTGTATGAAACGTTTTGACTTTCTTAATTGTATAAAAATTTAAAAATGTTTGATGTTGTTTTGGTTTTGTTGTGTTGTGTTTTATAAATGGGCTTTTGGTTATTAAGTTGTGATAGCTTTGTATAAATGATGGGTTTATATTGCGAGTTTAAAGCATTTTTTTGAAGTTTACATAGAGGGGTTGTTTTATATCCAATGTATAAATGAGGGGTTTATGTTGCAATAACGGCTTTAAGTCAAAATTATGTATTTTTTCCTTTCTATTCATTACTCAATGTGATACTTTTAACATTAAAGTCTAACTAATATTAATAAATTTTATCAATAAACTCAATTCTAAATACCTAACCGAATGAATATGAATTAACACACTATTAATAATTCCTAAACCTTTGGACTCTACTATTATGTCTTAAACTTAATTTTTTTAATTTACAAATAGGTTCGAGCAAAAATTATGTACTTTTTCTTTTATATTCAATATTCAAGTTGCATGCTTACATAAACTAATCACGCTAAAAAGTACCATTAAACCATTTAAATGTTGCTTTACATACATGCTCGTGCACATTTTCTTGAATCAATTCGCACATGAGCTACATCAATAAAAAACATATGTAAATTACTTGTATATGAAAATGCATTAACATAATACACATATCTATATATATTGCATTAGGTTAAATCATCAATTATTCTTGCAACCTTTTCAACTTCATCTCAATCTATAACCGACTTTTAATTCTATACTAATTACTAAATATCATGTGATCAATTCCGGCAATCCTTGCACTTCCATCTCGATGTTGTATATACTTTACAGTAAATGCACCGGTTTTGTTTTTCGATAAAAGTTTGAACTTTTGCTTTTATTTAAAACTCAACTTTTTTATTTGATATTATAATTTACAAACGGCTTTAAGTCAAAATTATGCATTTTTTCTTTTCTATTCATTACTCAATGTGCTATTTTTAACATTGAAGTCTAACTAATATTAATAAATTTTATCAATACACTAGATTCTAAATAGCTAACCAAATGAATATTAATTAACACGCTATTAATAATTCCTAAAACCTTCGGACTCCACTATTATGTCTTAAACTTAATTTTTTTTTAATTTACAAATGGGTTCGAGCAAAACTAATATACTTTTTCTTTTATATTCATTATTCAAGTTGCATGCTTACATAAACTAATCACGCTAAAAAGTATCGTTTAACCATTTAAATGTTGCTTTACATACATGCTCATGCACTATTTCTTGAATCAATTCGCACATATGAGCTACATCAATAGAAAACACATGTAAATTACTTGTATACGAAAATGCATTAACATAATACATATCTATATATATTGCATTAGGTTAAATCATAAATTATTCTTGCAACCTTTTCAACTTCATCTCAATCCATAACCGACTTTTAATTCTATACTAATTACTAAATATCATGTGATCAATTCCGGCAACCCTTGCACTTCCATCTCGATGTTGCATATACTTCACATTAAATGAACCGGTTTTGTTTTTCGATAAAAGTTTGAACTTTTGCTTATATTTAAAACTCAACTTTTTTATTTGATATTATAATTTACAAACGGCTTTAAGTCAAAATTATGTATTTTTTCCTTTTTATTCATTACTCAATGTGCTATTTTTAACATTAAAGTCTAACTAATATTAATAAATTTTATCAACAAACCAATTCTAAATAGCTAACCAAATGAATACTAATTAACATATTATTAATAATTCCTAAAACCGTTGGACTCCACTATTATGTCTTAAACTTTTTTTTTTAATTTACAAATGGGTTCGAGCAAAAATAATATACTTTTTCTTTTATATTCATTATTCAAGCTGCATGCTCACATAAACTAATCACGCTAAAAAGTATCATTTAACCATTTAAATCTTGCTTTACATACATGCTCGTGCACTATTTCTTGAATAAATTCGCACATGTGAGCTACATCAATAGAAAACACATGTGAATTACTTGTATATGAAAATGCATTAACATAATACATATATCTATATATATTGCATTAGGTTAAATCATAAATTATTCTTGCAACCTTTTCAACTTCATCTCAATCCATAATCGACTTTTAATTCTATACTGATTACTAAATATTATGTGATCAATTCCGGCAACCCTTGCACTTCCATCTCGATGTTGTATATACTTCACATTAAATGCACCGATTTTGTTTTTCGATAAAAGTTTGAACTTTTGCTTATGTTTAAAACTCAACTTTTTTATTTGATATTATAATTTACAAACGGCTTAAAGTCAAAATTATGTATTTTTTCTTTTTATTCATTACTCAATGTGATATTTTTAATATGTCGTATTTTGCTATTATGGCAAACTCATTTAGTAGGCGTAAATATTGGTTTCTCACTAATGATTCTACATATAGAAAAAGAAAACACTTTGCAATGCGTGGAACTTCTTCTTTTCAATAATAATTCAATTGCACACGATAAATTCATTCTAATATTTCTCAAAGAGCATTCGAAAGGAACTACTTATATAAACTAATTACCCTAAAAAGTATCATTTAGCCATTTAAATGTTGCTTTACATACATGCTTGTGCACATTTTCTTGAATCAATTCGCACATGTGAGCTACATCAATAGAAAATGCGCATAAATTACTTGTATATGAAAATGCATTAACATAATACATATATCTATATATATGCTTTTCTATAACAATCACCTAAATATGTAAGAAACAAAGAAAATAGTTGGTATCCCAATATTTGGTTCCATTTATCTGAGCATGCATGATCTTGTGTGATTTTCATGGTACTTGCGTATGATAAATAAATTAAGAAAAAAAGAAGACCAAGTTAATTACAAAGATCTAAATATGTGTGAATCATCTCCAAAATGTTGCAAAAGAGAATTTACATACCGCTACTAACAATCAAAGATCTAAAAGATGTGTGAATCATCTTCAAATGTACATACTAAATGTGATTTTGGTCAGTTTATATAGGCATGAATTAGGTTAGATCATTAATTATTCTTGCAACCTTTCGCAACCCTTGCACTTCATCTAACCGACTTTTAATTCTATACTAAATGCCATTGTAACCCACAGGTCTCTTCATATGCTTCTACTAATTATTAGGAAAAAATAAAGCCAAAAAACACTCGAAATTATATCATGAAGAGCATTAGGTTGTTGTACTCTATGCAATCTTGACGCCTCCACAATAAATTAGTAGGGTTAATCTTATAGTATAATAGATTTTAACGTCACCTCATATGGGTGGTATGTAGTATAGTTAATAAAGATTTTTGAATCCAACATTTGAATGTCATAGACCTCAACAAACATATACAATCACAAACATTGTCGTTCCTCAATTTTCATTCCCCCATACCTAACACACCCTAAAATTGTCAAGTTTCTATATTAATGTAGACTTGTTTCCCATAAAAAACTCTCCATTTCTTACTCAATTTGAAAAAATAAATAAATAAATAAATAAAAATTTAATAAACAAAAATTAATTAAAAAATAAACGTGGCCTAGAATACAGTCTCCCTAACATAAATATGAGAAACAATAACATCGATTTTCAAGTTTGACCATGCAATATATGAAGATTCTTAGCGGCTGAAATCTTGACCTTTTAAACAAACAAACCTCTCTTTTCGTTGCTTTGAAAAAAATTGAAAAAATTGCAAGGAAACCGTTACACACTGTAAGCTAGTGGCTTTGAAAATGTATCAAATACTACTCATTGTAACAGAAATTTACTCATTGTTCTTTTATATGATCAAACGTTGTCCTGTACAAGGCTGCTATAAAATTCATCAATGGGAATAATGTGAAGCACATGACTAACAAGTGTTGTAAAGATGAGATTTGTTCCTCCAAGAATCATAGAGTTACAGACATCTGGGCGCCCTTGACGATTTGAACAGATGAGTACATGGTCATGTCCAAATACACTTTAGATGAATTTTGAATTAATTTGGTAATCCAGTTCAGTATCTAAAGTCCAAAAACATAATAGTTAAATAAATAAGAATGTTTTAAATCCATGTCTTATGTTTAACCAAGTATCTAAAACAAAAGGAAAATTTGATAATAAACCATTATCCTTAAAAGGTTTAAAGAAACCTTACATATTTTCGGGGCATTGGCGTATTACTAGACACTAAACTCTGCTTGTATAATTACAAGGTAAGTGTGTCATTCGCAAGTGGGAGCTGTAGAATGTGCTTAGTGCACATTACATAATTTTACGGCTAAGTAAATGTGAGCCTACTGGGTCACATACAAATACACTTAGATACCCTAAGTTATAATATAAATACACTAGAGGTGTGAATTAACTTGGTGATCAAGTTAAGAAGTATCTATGTAACACCCCCAAAATTTGTACAGCGGAAGCCTTACAAGCTTTCGGGGTGCTACGTGAAATGATACCATCTCAAGTATAGATAACAAGATAACATAGATACTAATGTAAACCAAAGTAAACATATGTCAAAGTTTACATTTATCCATAATCTTTAAATAGGCAAGCCCAAAATAGATAGTAGGAAAATAGGTCTTATAAAAGAAATATCAAATTTTTCATCGATGCCTCAAACCAAACCAAGATCCAAGCTACATCACCGTAGTCCAAGTAGTAAAAGCATACTTCTAGTTACCTGAGAAAAACATGCTTAAAAAGGTCAGCTTTCGCTGGTGAGTTCATAGGTTTAAGGTTAACACAATACGGGACCTGAAGGGTTTAGCGCTATGTGTGACTAGAGCAGGCATAGACATCACAATCCAACATCATCACAATCACAATCCATAGTTTATCATCTTAGGAAAGATGAATGGTCATAGTGAGTGGGCCCCTCAACGGTAACTAGCCAGGTCGCACAATCACAGTAAGGAACCACCCATTCCTGCCCCGGATCTAGGCCGCAGCCTAGTCTATTCCAAACTAGGGTCAAAACGCCCTAGCTCTAGGTCAACATCTACTTCCGTCTACCCTAAACTAGCCAGCACAATAGCAAAACAAAGTAGTAGCAGGTCCAAGAAAATTAGTAGCATGTTTTCTCCCCCAAGTTTAGAAAACAATTAAATGCGAGTAAAAGTGGAGCTATGAAACTCACCTCGAATAGAGCAAGCAGAAATCAAGATAGATACGAATAAGCAAAAGAGAGTATGGCTAAGACTTCACAGCAACTACGACTTGGCACAACCTAATCATATATGTAGAACTTAACTTAATATAGTTTTCGAAAGTTAATTACTTCCCTTAATTTCCCGAATGATTTCCATTTATTTTCCGAAGGAAAACGTTCTTTGAAAAGTTTTAGTTATCGCTTGGTATCGTTCGGTATCGTTTGGTATGGGTGCTAGAGACAAAGTCTCGACTCAAGTGAACTCACGCCAAATAAACGCCTCAAATAATATCATAATGCATAATCCAAGAAATCTTCTAACAGCATAAGCCTCAAGTAAACCAAATAGTTCACATAACACATAATCGCATTCAAAACATATAGCATTCCAACACATATAGCACATAAGGGTCAAGGTTAAATGATACGACCTCATGGATCGATAAGTCATCGCTTAAAGGGTCGACGGCTTACCAAATTTGTCAACTTGATAAGTCCAACCATTTACCGATTCACTTATAGGTCCTTAAGTTATATCATTAGTCGTAGGATGTATTTCTCGTCAATAGGATCGCTTAATGTCCTTATTGGGCTCCTATTGGGTTCGTCAGTCCAATAGGTCTAATAACAATATTAATGACCTATTATCGTTAAATAAATCCGAGACTTTACTACTAATAGGGTAAACTTAGTTATCACAAGAAGAAAAATTAGCTTTGGACTAGTTTAGCGTGNGCAGGTCCAAGAAAATTAGTAGCATGTTTTCTCCCCCAAGTTTAGAAAACAATTAAATGCGAGTAAAAGTGGAGCTATGAAACTCACCTCGAATAGAGCAAGCAGAAATCAAGATAGATACGAATAAGCAAAAGAGAGTATGGCTAAGACTTCACAGCAACTACGACTTGGCACAACCTAATCATATATGTAGAACTTAACTTAATATAGTTTTCGAAAGTTAATTACTTCCCTTAATTTCCCGAATGATTTCCATTTATTTTCCGAAGGAAAACGTTCTTTGAAAAGTTTTAGTTATCGCTTGGTATCGTTCGGTATCGTTTGGTATGGGTGCTAGAGACAAAGTCTCGACTCAAGTGAACTCACGCCAAATAAACGCCTCAAATAATATCATAATGCATAATCCAAGAAATCTTCTAACAGCATAAGCCTCAAGTAAACCAAATAGTTCACATAACACATAATCGCATTCAAAACATATAGCATTCCAACACATATAGCACATAAGGGTCAAGGTTAAATGATACGACCTCATGGATCGATAAGTCATCGCTTAAAGGGTCGACGGCTTACCAAATTTGTCAACTTGATAAGTCCAACCATTTACCGATTCACTTATAGGTCCTTAAGTTATATCATTAGTCGTAGGATGTATTTCTCGTCAATAGGATCGCTTAATGTCCTTATTGGGCTCCTATTGGGTTCGTCAGTCCAATAGGTCTAATAACAATATTAATGACCTATTATCGTTAAATAAATCCGAGACTTTACTACTAATAGGGTAAACTTAGTTATCACAAGAAGAAAAATTAGCTTTGGACTAGTTTAGCGTGCACTCGAATATTTAATAATTCACGTCGAAGAAATCATTTGTTTTCGAGGACCATGTTCTTATTTCAAGAGCATTTCCGTTATTAAATCGTTATTCAAATTCGTTGTATATTCATTTAATAAGGTTCCGATAAATATTAATCTAACTTAATAGTTAATAGTTATCGTTAC